>BSXT01000128.1:0-53025 GCA_030267785.1 Phytophthora fragariaefolia
GGCAGATCCTCTCTTTATAGATATCAGTTTTAGGAGGCAAAGCCGATGTTAACATTTCAAATTCAGTTCTCATTTCTACCAAAAAGGGTTATTAATACTTCTTTATTTAGATTAACTATACTTACAAGGTTAAGTATACTTAATCTAATATAAATACACCTACGCTTCCTCCTACACGTCGCGCACACGTGTAAGCTAAAGTAGTGGACTAAGTAAGTCCACTACAGGGACGATTTGCAGGAGCTCCTGTTTCGCCACATCGACGTGTTCCGAATCTCACCTGGTGATGACTCGCCAGTGCGCGTCTCCCCCCTTCGCGTTCATCTGAAGGAAGGAGCTCGGCCTGTGAAGGCTAAGACGCGGCGCTATCCGCCTGACCACAAACGTTATTTGGAGGAACACATCCAAGAACTCGTCCGTCATGGTTTAGTGAAGAAAAATCACCGCAGTCGCTGGGCGTCAGCACCTCATATTGTGGCGAAACGGAAACCTGGGGAATACATGATGACTGTTGACACGCGGGCCGTCAACGCTCTCACCGAGCCGATGCCGTGGCCTATGCCAGACATCGAGGCAGACTTGGCCCAAGTCGAGGACTCTGACGCGTATTTCACGATTGACTGGTGGCGAGGATACTGGCAACTTCCACAGGATGAAGACTCACTGGAACTCTACACTATCATGACACACCGCGGGATGTTCACCCCGACCAGAGTGTCGATGGGCAGTACGGATGCGGTAGCATACTGCTAAGGCGTCGTCGAGGAGATTTTTGGACCTCTTCTAGGCGGTCAGATCCTCGCCTGGCTCGACGATATTCTCGGATATGCCCGCTCACCATCCGCGTTGCTAGTCGTGCTCAAGAATGTACTGGAGTTGTGCGCTGAGTATGGTTTGAAGTTGCACCCTCTAAAGTGTTGTTTCTTCACACGTGAGGCTACCTGGTGTGGACGAATGATGTCAGCACAAGGTGTTTGTCACTGCCCATCTCGGATTGATGGTTTGGTCAGCTTGCCGGCGCCACACACAGCAGGGAAACTACAGCAGTTCCTTTGTGCTGTAAATTGGATGCGTGGCAATATTCCCGAGTACAACGCTCTCACAGCAAAGCTGTACGAAGTCCTGGGAGCGGCGGCTAGCGTTGCTCAAAGTCGGAAGAAAACGCGGTTACATCGGGTGCTGCTTGACTCGGTCGGCTGGGGTCTGGAGCATGATACGGCGCTGGCCAATGTCAAGGACGCTGTGCTAAGAATGGTCACATTAGCCCATCCGAAGGACGATTGGGAGGTGTGTCTATTTGCTGATGCTAGTCAAATTCATTTCGGAGCAGTGGTGTCGCAGATTCCACCGGAAGATGCTGGGCTGCCCATCGAGAAACAGCGTCACCAGCCTCTCGCTTTCTTAACCCCTCAAACGCGAGCCGTATTGCGTGCGACCATCTCCCGAAATCCTAGTCATCTTAACATGAACCTTGAACTTCGGGGTCCAAAACAAATATTCATACGTTTTGTTATCGTGAACAGGTCAAAGCCGGGACTCTGCTCTAACCCGCCGAGCAGCGACGCACCTTATCTTGTATCTTAGTCAATATCCTGAACGATTTCTTCATGATAAGCCGCCAAACGTGGACATATGCCCGTGACGACAGTATATGTCCATCACCACTGAACTTTTCTCTCCCACGGTCGACAACAGTCGACAACCTCTGGCAAACATGAGATCAAACCAATAGAGAAATCAAATCAAAAAATCAAAATGGAAGACAGAACCAGTTTTTTCATTACGGCACTCACTCATCAAAACCTACGCTTCGTCGTCGCTGGCCGCTCGCCGCGCGCGCTTGGGCTGGGGCGACCCCACACTCAAAGCGGAGTCGCTGCTCCCAGAGCGAAGCGTGCTCTTGCCGTTACACTCGTGCTTGCCCTCCTTCTCCGACCCCGTAGCGTCGACCTCCGCCGGCGTGCACGCCCTGATCCGGCGGTTCACGGTCTTGGGCGGCGCGGTTTCGTTGCGCCAGGCCTTGTGCCACATCTCAAAGCAGGACACGGTGACCCCGTCGTGCGCGTGGCGCACCTTCTCGCAGAGGAAGACGCGTGTCGCCTTTGGGTTCTTTGACGAGGTCTTGAGCTTGCACCCGCCGCAGTAAACGGATGAGTCGCCGCCGCGCGCGTCATCTGTTCCCTTGAGCAGCGAGCAGACCTTGCACACCCTCGTTTTGCGCTTGCGTCCTCGGCTGTTGTTCGCGTCCCGCCATTCATCGTTCTGGACCAGAGTGTGCGCTCCCTTCCTTGCGGCAGGCCGTGGCGTCGACTTGGTTGGGGTCCATTGGAAGCAGTGGCTGTCGCGAAGCGCTGTCCAGTCTGCCTCATCGAGCTGGCATAGCTCAAGGTGGAGCTGCTTCAAGAACTTGACGTGCAAGAGCTTGGGGATGCTGTCGTTGATGCGTCGGTGGTTGAACACGATGAATGCGTTAGTGATTGCTAGGTCAATGAATCCCAGGAACAACGACTTGTAGTACTTCTTGTATTTGACGGCCAATTGCAGTGAGTATCTGTCGAAAGGATGTAGGGTCCACGATTAGATATGCACAAACATGGACCTTCACGATAACAGAGCTTATGTTTGCAAGCGGAGCTGGTCGTGATCATCGACGCCGCCCATGTCGGTCTGATAATCCTTGATCACCCTGGGACAGGCGACCTCCGCTTGAACGACAGTCTTCTCCCTGCGAGCGACTCGATCCATCTGCACGCTTCCACCCGTACACAGGAAGTGTACGGGACGGTTATCCCACCAGCACAGCATCGTCATCGTGGGGATCTGCAGCGACTCCACCACCGTGAATGTCCCGCGGTCAATGTTGCTGGGCCGCTTCTTCCTCTTGTCGACGATGCTCTTGCACAAGCCAAGCCGGTTTGTCATCACGGTGCCAATGGAGTAGAAGCCCATGCTGAGCATCCGCATCGACAGAGCCACCGACGTGTAGTAGCGGTCGGTCACGACCAGGCGCATGTCTGCCGAGGCGGTGGTAGACGTGTTGGTGCCGAATACAGCCCTCAGATTGCGGATGACCGCGACTGCACCAGACCTGACGTCGACTCGGTCGTCCGGCTGTGTCTTGCCCAGATATACTTCAAACCTGCACTAGACATGATAAGACAGCAACATGTCCGGTCCACGATAACCAAACTTAGACACAAAAAAGGTGGCGTGCCGAAAGGCATGCCACCTACTCACCGGATACAGTAGGCGCTCATGGAGCAGCAAAGCATGAAGCGCTGTGTACCCCACTTGTGCGGCTTATCTTTCATGCGGTTGAAGCTCGACCTCGAAGGCAGCTTCGCCTCGTCAAAAGCCATGACTGGTGGAGCGACGTACCCGGACTTGAACCGCGCCTGGAGTGGGTCGATGACGGGCCGTAGCTTCCACGCGCGGTCTGTGCTGGCTTCCGGCGCGTCGTTCGAGTTGAAGTGCAGCTTCCGAGACAAGTGCATGAAACGGTCCCTGGTCATGAACTTCCCGAAGCAGCGACGCGGAATGCCACCCTCGTCCGTTGTCTTCCAGTGATTCTCGAGCTTCTCCTTGTTCGGGGCGATTGCGCGAGCGATTAGCAGCTTGACAAAGACGCACAGGTCCCTCGCAGTGATGCCCGGCAGCGTCTGGAGCTCGTTCCAGAGCACCTCGACTGTTTTCTTCTTATACCCGGGTCGCTTACGCTCGCGCGCCACTTGCTTCTCGGACTGCCCTTGCGCTCGCTCGTCCAGCTTCTACTGGAAGTAATGGTTGCTGGCCTCAGCAATGTCCTCCCACAGGCGTGGCTGGACAAAGTAGAAGAATGCACCAGGCGCGGTCGCTGCCGCATTCAGTGCCCTTGAGGTCGGGGCGTATTAGCTACTGTAAAGCCCGGGGTATTCACGCTGGAGATCACCATCGTCGCGAGTCACGTATGGTTGCTGAAGGTAGTCGTACGGCTCACGCGTTACCGGCGCCGACCAGCCGTCGGTGCTCATCGCCTTGCCAACGCCACTGACGGCAGTAAGCAGCGCTCCATCGAACCGTGGCTCGGGAGGGAGTGGCCCCGCTTCGTCCAGATCCGGGTCCTGGTCTTCCACTGGTGACTCGTCGTCCCACATGTAGTTGCCGTCGTCGTTTTCCCTGTCCGAATCAAGTATTCCGCCTGCAAATAGTGTGGGTCCACGTTAGTATTGATATCGTGTTCACATATCTTGTACGTGCATCATACTAACCCGCTGCAGAGTCGTCTAGAGTCTCATCATCTGTCAGCAACGGAGGGGTGCTCTGAAGTAACTGCTGCTCAACACCCGCGCTGATGGCTCGCGCAAGATGTCGTGGTTGCTGCGCCGTAGGGTCTACTTCATGATGTCACGACAAACACGATAAGAACAGAATATATCATGCACCAGACACGATACCACGTCAGACACGATAACAATATCAAGTATCATGCACCAGACACAATACCACCCGTACCTTCATCGCTGCTTGATTGCGATCGCCGCCGAGCGGGTTGTCGACTTGCGCTTGGGGCTCGCGTGCCTGAACTAGTTTACCGACGGGGTTGCGACTGGCGAGCGGCACTATGACGTGGTGAGGCGGCTTGGACGGCCGGTGGGGTATGCGCAGCACCGGCGCGGGCTTGGTCAGCAGGCTGGGCCGGCGCAACAGAAGCTTGGACAGTGGACTGGGTCGGAGCAGCAGGAGCGGGGACATGGTCAGCGAGCGGATCCTGTCCAGCAGAAGCGGCGGGCTGGGTCGGAGCAGCAGGGGCGGTGGATGGCGCGGAAGGCAATGCCGATTTTGCCTGCGCATAGGCGCTCCGTTGCCTTTCGACCGCAGCTAGCCATTCACACAAGAGGTTAGATAGTACACAGCGCTGTCGACAAACAAGACTGCACTTGCCACTAAGGTGGATACGATCTAGATATCGCATGAGCTCCTGCTCTCCGACGAAGTAGTCGACGCCGCGCGTGTCCTCTTTCGTCTTCCCAGGCTTGACGTACGCGAAGTCGCTCGAGAGGCCGGTCGGCCTCGACGACCACCATCCCTCCTTCCGGAGCTTCTGCCAGCTCGCGCGGAAACCCATCTGCGTGGCAGGGGGCGAATCTGAAAGTGAGGACTGGCTGTGTGGACACGTGGTCTCACAATCCAAGTGGGATCCGCAGGGATCTCATGGGACATGCTTGTGTTCGAACTCTGTTCCGCACACCTACCCCTTGTACTTTGATTTTTTGTATGACCCTTACAAACATCAAGTCAGTTTTTCTTAACGTGTACGGTCTACGATACGAATTTCGTCATAACGTGGACGGTCCAGGATCTCGCGTTTGAGGGGTCAAGCGGACCATTCACTGGGGCTATGGCACGATGGTCTACGATCGACAAAGAAGCCTACGCGATTGTTGCGGCATGCAAACGCTTGATGTATTTGATGCTTCGTCCGCGAGGTTTCCGTATTTTCACCAACCATCGCAATTTGCAGTACGTGTTCGACCCGCTCGCGGTCAACAGTTCTCTTGGTCGCCATCAAGTCGACCGTTTGCAAAGATGGGCAATGATTATCACTGCCTATCGCTACGTTATCGAGCATGTACACGGCGATGAAAATGTGTGGGCTGATCTTTTGTCTCGATGGGGTACAAGCGCCCCGACAAATGTAGCCCGGGCTCGAATGAGAACTTTACTGGTGGTGAACCGAGTTTCGCCGCTGACAGAGACAGATTTCGTTTGGCCAAGTGAGCTGGACATCGTGACTGAACAACGTCAACAGCTTGCAGCTCGAGATCCTTCTGATGCCTTACCTCTGTGTCGTTGGAACGAAGATTTGGGTTTATTTGTGACGGCGTCAGGCCGTATTTGGATCCCCGAACAGTGTGTCGATCTCCAACAGCGACTGTGTGTGCTGGCACACGCCGGCCTTAGTGGGCATCGTGGCGAGGGGGTGACCCAGCGTATGCTGGCTGAAAAGTTCGACTGGCCTACTCTAAAAGCCGATGTGAAGGCGTTTGTACGTGGCTGTCTCCACTGCATGGACGTGGAGAGCGCGTTGTCCCTCAAACCTTTGGCCAAGCTCTCCATGCTTCCGCTCCCAATGAGGTTCTGCACTTTGATTTCCTGTCATTTCCTGCAAGTTCGCCTGGTGAACAATACGCGCTGGTGCTGAAGGACGGCATGAGTGGGTACTGTGAATTAGCTACCTGCGAGAGTGCCACGGCGGAGGCAGCATGCTCAGCATTGCTGGATTGGTTCAAGCGCTTCAGGTCTGTTACACAGTGGGTATCGGAGCGTGGAACGCATTTCAAGAACACCATTCTCGAGCAGGTGCGGAAGTTCTATGGTGGATCGCATCATTTTACAACAGCATACTGTCCGTGGTCTAACGGGACAGTGGAGGTAGTGAACCGACTGCTACTACGGTGCATGCGGGCGATGCAGAGCGAGCTGAAGCTGCATGCGGCCGAATGCCCTACCATTCTCCCATTGGCCCAGTCTGCCTTCAACCAAATGCCAGCCGACCGGCTTGGTGGAGTGGCTCCAGTTACAGCGTTTACTGCACTACCCGCTTCGCCTCCAATCCATGTCATCCTGCACTCGCAGACACAAGTCCTTTTCGACGTAGAGGCCGTGTACGAGAAGCAGCGCCAGCATCTAGCGGACATTCGTGTCGCGCTAGACAACATGCATCGAGCAGTGACCAGTGTTGCAGAGAAGAAGCGAGAGCAGGCGAGGGCACGACGAGCTGAACAATCAGGCGTGCCAATGGCAAACGTTAAAATTGGAGACTTCGTTCTTGTGGCTTAGGTGATTGGCCGCGTGAACAAGTTGGCCGTGCACTGGCGAGGTCCGCGGTGCATCGTTCGCGCTCTCACATACTACATTTTCGAGGTACAGGATGTGAGCTCGCCATTCCAAGTCTCCACGCACCATGCATCGCGCTTACAGCTGTATGCAGACAGTCGTCGCGGCGTCACGGATGGTTCGATAGCCCAGGCTATGCATGCGGACGGTGGCCATCTTGTTGTCAAGTTCTTAAAATGCCGTCTCGGTGCCGAGTCTCACGTGTGGGAGATCGAAGTCGAGTGGGTCGGGCTTGATCCGCTCGAAGCATCGTGGGAACCAGCGGCCATCATGTTCGAAAATGTTCCCCAGCTGGTGGAACAGTTTGTCAACTCGCAGCCTGATGACTCAGCAGCTCATGTCATGTGGTCGCCACTTGTCAACGAACGTCCGCGCAAACCCACGGAGAACGGAAAAGGAGCCTCCATGGGTACAAACTAGAAATGAGATTCCAGCCCGGCTGAGATCTCATAGCCCAGAACCCAGAGTCACCTTCTGCCTTCTTGCGCTCGCTGTCAGCTGACTGCCGCTCATTGGCGGACGGGGGCGGGTCGACACCGTTTTTGCATGGCTGCAGTTCATTACCCTCTCTTCTCAGAGGCGTCGCACTGGGGAGGCTGCAGTAGTGGCGCACCTGGTAGAGCTAGCGGTAGAAGTTCACTCACCATGCAGCGATCCCTGGCACATCTCGTGATGGAGTCAATAAGCCAGGACATGCATATACGCAGACCAAGTGCTAGCTCACTAACAGCAACAGCTTATTGGAGTTCTTCATTTGCATAAACCAACGCACGCAGAAAATAATAGGCCACAGCAAGTAGTGAAGCTACTGAACAGGATACGCAGTCTATCTCTTGCAGATGCCGAAGCAGTAGTTTTCGTAAGTGGCGAGCTTGGTGACTCCAATATCGTGGGCGTTTGTGTCGAGAACGAAGTTTTGTAACATGTTTTCGGGTATTTATTGCAGCTGACGTCCGATTCGGACTTCTTGGATTTCTACAACTCCAACAATAGTTTTAGGACTTCGAAGTGAATTTGACGCGCAATCCATTCACAGATGGATTATTGCTGCCCTCATCGGAGGTATTGTTGCGCTCCTGCTATCAAATGACCGAGTCCGGCGTTTTGTTTGTTTTGCTCCGACGCCGCTCTTGCGGCTATTAAACTAAAACATGAAACATTTGCAACCCAGACCAACAATACCTTCCAGTGCGGCAAATTTTATCAACAGAACGTATGGCGGAGGCATTACTACATTTGATGGATCTCGAAACGCTCTTCAATGACATGCGAATGATCCCTAGATACTTGCAGACGATATTCGATTCAATAACGCGAAGTGGATGCCACTTTTTATGGGTATGGTACGTTTGAAGATGACTGGATACAACGGTTGAACCATTCGGACTCTTTCGCTTCTCGATAAAGTATATCGCAGAATGCCCGTAATGGAAGCGTGAACTGGATCGCCGAAAACGAACCCCTCAGAAGTACTTGAACCTCCACTGCCGTCTTGTAGAGCGTGGTACGACTTTGACATTTATTTCAAGAGAAACCCCTACATCAGAACCTTCAGCAAGAAATGTTCCCACGAGCGATGAATCTATGCAGGTTTATCGAGATGAGTCAGAAAATCCTGCTAGTGATAGGAGGTCATCGTTTCGACTCGTGAATGAAAACGAAAGCAAACCAGGAACGCTTACAGTCAGACACGTTATGAATGAGCCAATAGCGCTATTGGAAACTGGTTGCTCTACACTATTTCGATTGAGTAACCTAGACCGTGTTGCCAACCAACACGGACGGCCGCATTAAGGCGAGCGCCGGGCTAGCAAAGCTGCTGGAGATAATAGTGGCAAAAGGATGTGGTGTTGGGGAACCATGCAACGAGCTGGTACGAGCGCGGCTGTTTCTGGACGAGTCCAAGACCATCGTGCACCACTTAGAGTTCCTAATGGCCAACTGATTCCGCTCCTACCACCCCGAGTAGAAAAAGATAAACAACTTCGACTGCATTATCGTTATCATCATGCAGTGCGACATCCAGAGCGGCGTTGAAGGGCATCACCACGCTGCGCTTCTCATGGATGGTCGATTACCTGAAAGCCCTGGTGCAGATCAGTAACGCCCTTGTGGCCGATGAGCTGGCGTCGCATGCTGATTGCACCTTGTAAGAACACGCTTCTACTGCGGTACGCCATGGAGATCGACCGAGCAGCGTCATTTGGCAATCGTAGGAGTATAATACCAAGAAGAAATATACGTCTGCCTTTTCGTAGAAACTGCGTGGAAATCACCTTGATGAAGCTGATGCTCTTTGCAGCGCTGTTTTGGGGGAATGCAATGACACACAGACGCTTTGATGGCGGTGCGTGAACCGTGAATAAGATCCAATATAGGATTGTTCAATGGGATTCTCAATTCTGTATCTACACTCTCAGGACACGATTGATGGCGCGCAAGGTCTAGTTCGTCCTTCTGGAGCGCACCGTAGTTGATATATACAAAAGCAAGCATCTCGACTTTCTCCACAGACAGCCTGTTTCTTCTCTTTGAGTGGATGTGGTCAAAAATATTCCAAGCTCTCTCGCTTGCTGCTGAAGAAGTCGACATCGCGAAGACAATGTGAGCTAGTTTCTTTAGAAGAGGATACTTATTCTCACTTTGTGCACCCCAGTAGTCTCTTGGGCTGGATTCTGAATACTTTGCTCGTAGAGCTTCATCACCTCTCCATTTTAAGCATTTGAAAATGAGAATTTCAGCGGTCAACGCATCAACACCCGTGGAGGTTATCAATCCGCATCGTTCGGCCAGCGAGCAAACCTGATCGTCTACTCGCTCATCGTTAGAACCCACGAAATCGTCGATGTTCATCGACGGGTCCAGCAAGAAGCCTACCGCCATTGCGTTTGTGTGCACGTATCTCCACCGTTTCTGAATTTTCTCGCGAAAGAGGCCTTTGAGATGGTCAAGACGAACAGCGGTGAGATTTGTGTATTTGCCATCGGCTTGTGAAGCCTCATCAAGTGCTACTCCGTTGCCCACAGGCGCCACTGGGGTCACAATTGCAGCTGCATCACTGATAACCCCAATGCCATTTAGATCTTGCTGCTGTGCCGATTTGCACTCCTCCGAGTCACTCTCGTCCAATTCATTTTCCGACTCTGACAATTCTGGCTCTGGTTCCGGGGATGTCACACCGTACACGGTGTTATACCACGGCCCTCTAAACCGTTGATAGACCGCTGAAACAAACGCATTGTCAGCCTCCAGAGCACAAAGGGTATCAATTATGGGACCAAACAGTCGAACTATAGTTCTTAGGTTGTTCCAGAACACATCGTCGCGAATCAACGCTATCATATAGAGAAGCTTCTTCCGGTTTGACGCGGTTCCACGATATCTGGCCATAAACAGCTCATAGTTCGGATTCAGGAAGAGTTGCTCAAGTGTCTCTCGGCTATTCAGCACATTGCGAAGGCAAGCATGCATCGAATATCATCGCGTTGGGACGGGTAAAACGATATTTCTTGCCTTGGAACTCATGTCTCGTACATCGTGTTGCAGCTGCTTGAACTCGTCGTAAAGTGCTAGGTGATCCCGTACAAAGCGCGTGAGAGTCACGGCTCTTGATAAAACGGCCTTGATGACAGGAAAATTGTAAATATCTTGCATCAGTAGATTCAAAACATGGGCCGAGCATCCACCACTGATCACGTTTGGGCGCCTACGCTGGACTTGACTCGTTGCGCTTCTGATGTTCTTTGCATTATCAGTGACAACTCCAACCACTTGTGCCGTGGTCTCGTGCTCAACTTCTTCAATGAGCTAGCGCGCGGCATGTTTTTTTACCTTGTCGACCATGACGACCAAAACAGTGGAGGTAACCCAGGCGTGACTACCATAAAATTAATAATGCTGAGCCGTTTGTATCCGTCCATCCATCAGTAACCAGTGACACATACGTGTGAGCATTAATCATCTGGATGACCTTCAGACGAATTTCATCTCTCACTCGTTTTAACAGCACCATACTGAGTTTGTGTCTCGACGGTATTTTGACAGAGGGGGTCACCAGAGCAATAAAGTCTCGAAATACTACATTGGCGCAAAAGGATGCTCCTAATCAATCCCCCAAGCTTTAGATCGCTTGACTTGTTTTCAAACCTAGTTACAACTCTTTGAAAATATCTATTACGTCAATATAATTTGCCGGTTACAGACATTGGCACGAGTATCCCCGCATCGATATTGCCGCTTCTTGAGACGAGGTGTGATCAACTCGTGGAGTCAACAAGCTATCGCACGACAACGACGCGGTTTCTCGTTAGCATACGGTATCATTGTGTTTACGCAAAATTAATCAAAAACGTGCAACTCTCGTGCTGGTCGATCAAAGGGGGTGGCTCTCGAGATGCTCGGTAGTATCGAGGACATGAAGCATTCCAGTATGCAAATTATAACGTGGACAAAGCCCCCAGCTGTTAACGGAAATATATTGTTAAAGTAGCAGTCTTGCGCAGGAGTAGAAGGACTTGTTGGTGATTGTAGAAAAAGAGAAGTGAGCATTTACGGGTAGTTATGGTTGAAGCTACACTAGAAAATGCTATACTGCTGTCAAAAACAAAGAGAAAGTTGGCCATTGCCAACCTTTTCAGAGTGGAAGTTGCCTTTCAGATAGAAACTTCTTTAATGCATAACTCATGCTTTGTATGAGTCGCTGAGGTGGACGAGCCTAACCTCAATAGCCTCCCTGGCTCGCCATCAGGGATGAAGATAATTGGTCGAAATAGGGTTGCACATCCCTGGCAAACTCGTTCAGTCAGATCGTGCAATTAACAAAACTGCCTGGCCGAAAACGATTTTTGCGTTTTCTAGCGCTCGTAGAGGGCCTAGGGCTCATCCGAGGCCGGTTTTGGGCTCTCCTCGTTGAGGGGCATGAGCTGCCACTTTACCCTTCGGGCCAAGTGCGCCTTACAGGGCAAGTTTACAAATGAGGCCTGGTGGCCAAATTTTATTATTTTTTAGAGTCATTAGTTTGTAGAGTTCATGCCTTGTCCGTTTCGGACGTCATCAGATGATTGTGACCAGACCGGTCACAGCACAGAAGTTGCATTTTTTGTCGCACGTAGAATCCAGTACTGTCCTTGTCGTGCATTCTGCAGACCTCGTGCCCGGTTGCCTGGATGCAAGTGCTCAGTTCCACTTTTGACATCTAGGGCAGAGACAGCTATACTGTTAATATACTGCTCTCTTGCCTCTATTTGCTTGTGTCTGTGTTGTGATTGATTCGGAGTTGTTTTAGCTCCTTACGACCATGGCGCGTTCCAGGCAGGTAGACAGGATGTCCGGTGGGAAGGGTCCAAGGCTCCAACAGCAGGAGAAGGTCAGCACAAGGACGCAGCCTCCCAAGATGTAGGTGCAACTTCAGCCTCTCAAGACGCAGGTTCAGGAACAGGTTGATACGTGGCCCGTGGTCTACCTCAGGAACAGCAAGGATACGCCTGCAGGTGTGCAGTACGAGGTCGTCTGGAAGAGGCCTGAAGGCTACACTGGACCAGAAAGCTGGGAGCCGACGTGGGAGCCTAAGTCGTCGCTGAAGCAGGACGGCCTCGGCTATCCGAAGCAGATGGTGGATGCATGGGTCGTTGCAGGGCGGCCGGAGGTCTTTCTGCACTGGGCACTAAAAGCTGTGCCAACGCTAGTGGGCGCCAGTGCCAGTGGAACGTGCATGTTCGTGGCGTTGCAGCAAGCCGTGCACCTCCTGGGTGAGTCGTCAGCAGTACCGGACGCCGAAGTGGAGAACTTCTTGGCCGAGTCGCGCAAGCGCAAGATGACTTTTCTTGTGGCCTACGCTGGAAGATCTTTCGTGCCTTTCTCGCTCAGTTGAAGCGCGCTGAATCGTGTCTCTCTTTCAAGGACCTGGAGTATAACCGGCAGCGTTCTGGACACCCTGGCGTCTCTGGGATCAAGCGTTTGAAGCTCGAGGACGGCTTTTACATCGTTGGTGCCAGCAATACAATGGGCGTCGGGCATACATTCGTCCTGGAGGTGCAGGGTCGCAAGTACACCGCCCATGATGAGTCGGTCAAGCGCAGCCTGGGGCGCTATGGTGAGTGGATCAATAGCCTTATGTTCGTGCGTAAGGTAGCTCTGGGGGCTTAAGCAGATAATACATTTGCTCCTTTGACTTTGTCATTCATTTCACAGTATTATTGTTAGTGTATTCGGTGGCTGTGTACCAGGGAAACCTCATTGAGTGTAAAACCTATAGGATGCAGTGGATAAGCCTATTGTAGGGAAACCCCACGCTATTCTGTGACTCATTGAAATTGTGAATATATATGTATTTGACAGTTGTTTATTGATCTATTTCTTTGCTAATTCATTGAATGATTGCATTCCTAGTTTTCTTCTTAAGTTTCGAAACCGATGCCTATCGAGTGACTTGGTAAATATGTCTGCTACCATTGACTTGGTGTTGCAGTAAACTACGTTGAATTCGTGTCGTTCTACTTTCTCTTGGACAAAATGATACCGGATGTTAATGTGTTTTGATCGTCCGTGTAGTTCAGGGTTGCTAGCAATTTTGATGCAGCTCTGGTTGCCCTCCATAATGACAGTAGCTTTGCTTGTCGTGAACCCAAGCTCTTTAAGTAACAGTTTGAGGAAGATTACTTCTTGCATGCAATGGCACAATGCAATGTACTCAGCCTCTGTGGTCGAGAGCAAGCACTACAGTGTGGTGCTTCCTCGAAAGCCATGTGATCGGGCTAGCTCCAATCATTGTGGCGTACCCACCAACTGACCTTCTAGTGACAGGACAATTGGCATAGTCCGAGTCTGTGTAGGCTGTCAGATTATCGGCTAAAGTTCTAGCATTGACCGACGTTGATCCACCGAGCAGTAGACCTTGGTCACTTGTACCAGCTAACTATTTTAGACCTCTTACTACAGCTTTCCAGTGCTCCTTTCCAGGGTTTACTAAGAATTGGCTGACTTCGCGCATGTAACACGCTAGATCGGGACGCGTGCCAACCATGAGGTACATTAGACTGCCTACTACTTCTCCGCACGGAATGTCTTTGATTGCCTCCCTCTCTTCTTGAGTCTGAGGCTCCATGGCTTTTGTGAGCTTGATATTACGGTCTAAAGGCGTCGCGGTAGGGTACGAAATAAGATGTTTGAACTTATCAAGTACATTTGTAGCGTACTTTTGTTGGTGGATAAATATTGTTCGGGCTTCACGGTCCCGCTCAATGGACCAGCCGAGAATGTACTTTACCTCCCCTAAATCTGCCATCGAAAATCTCTGTTTCAGGGCCGAGTTAATACGGCATACGAGGCTTATGGTGGGTGCTATAATAAGCGGATCGTCCACATAGACGGCAATGTAGCATACTTGGTCATCAAAAGTGGCCATAAAGACGCAGCTGTCTTTAATCAGCTTGTGAAAGCCGAGGCTCTCAATGAAAGCACACAGTGTCTTATACCAAATTCGAGGTGCTTGTTTAAGGCCGTAGAGGCTCTTTAAAAGTTTGCAGACAAGGTGCTCTTGGCCAGCGGCAGCAAAGCCTTCAGGCTGGGCCATGTAGATTTCCTCAGAGAGAATGCCATTGAGAAAAGCTGTCTTTACATACATCCGATGGACCTCGTAGTCTAGCAATGCAGCTATGATTAGGAGGAGTCGAAGGACTTCCATACAGGAGAAAAGATTTCATCCATTGTTTAGCGTAGCAAGACTTCATGGCTGCTTCGTATGACTTAGGCTCAGGTACATACCGAATAGCAAGTAGGCTAAGTGTTCGAGTTGTACGTTCATTATGTTCCTGAATGTCTTCTTCTGATGTAAGCTCTGTAAGATTAACCGCTTCCTCGTATCGAGGGCGTTTCGCAGGGGGCTTTGGAGATGTTGAAGGCGTCTCCGTTACAAAAGAATATATTAATTCGCCTGCATCATTCAGCGGAGTTGGCATCGCTGCAGGTGTTATAAGGGGTGGGACATTAGGTCCGACCTTCGGGGGACTGTTTGGTCCGACCCTTGGGGATTTGCTGGTTTGAATATTGGAGGTGGGACTATTACCAGACGGGGCAGTACCAACCAGATGAGCCGGTAGCGGCAACGGATCGGGTGTGTCATCGACGTTCTCAAGGGTTGGAAAGTGATTTTCGTGAAATACGACATCGCGACTGTACACTATCGCTTGAGTCTGAACATCCATGAGACGGCACCCTTTCTTGTGGCCAGGAATGCCAAGTTTATACAGAGTTTTGCTCGTGCGTCTAGCTTATCCCTATAGATATCATTGATATAGGCGTACGCTGCACACTCGAAGACTTTCAGGCACCGCACGCTTGGCTTGCGATTGTACCATAGCTCATAAGGTGTGCGTCGATATGTGTTTTCACTCGGTGTCATGTTAAGGAGTGTAGTGCCATGAGCAGCACATTCAGCCCAGAGCGTCTTAGGTAGTCTGGCGTCAAGTAGGAGGGCACGAATGCGCTCAAGGATCGTTCGATTGCGACGTTCTGCGACACCATTCTGCTCTGGTGTGTACGCATTTGTAAACTGTGCGTGCGTTCCATACCGTTTGAAGATGATACGACCAAGTTTTTCATATTCCTTGGCATTGTCGGCTTGAAGTGCCCGAATATCCAGGTCATCGGAGGGGCCCGTATACTCAAGAATGTGAATGTCTGAGCGAAATATATTTAAGGCCTTCATCCGAACGTTCTCGTAGCAAGAGTATACTTGCCTCCGTGCTTTGATAGGATATAAGAATATGTAGCGAGTGAAGTCATCAATGAAGACAACAAAGTAACGGCACCCACTCAGGCTAGGAACCGGTAATGGACTTCAGATATCAGAATGAACTAAATGCAAAAGCATTGTAGCACGCTCAACACGCCTATTGGAAGGAAATGCATTGCGGTGTGACTTCGCGTAAGTTCATGTAGAGCAAAAGAAATTGTCTTTAGGAACTACGGTGTTGGCATCGAGTCCTTGTAGCGCTTGATCCTTTGTGAGTGCCTGTAAGACACGAATGTTAGGGTGACCAAGTCTTTTGTGCAAGAGCATAACAGTAGTAGGCTTACCTGAGGTGACCACGTGGGCTTCTTGCTTATGGATCGGCGTAGCTGTGAACTGGTACAGCTTTGTAGTGGCAGACTTCTTCGCCTTGAAGTTGAAGCGGTGGTCGGTCTGAACTGTGCACGCGGCGCGCTGGAACGTGAAGCGGAAGTCGTGTTCCACGGCTGCTGCAACCTAAAGCAGGTTGTAGTGAAGCTGAGGGGCGTAAAGCACGTCACGCAACGTCAGCTGGCGTTGACCTCCCTTGGAATCAGTCACGTGAAGTACGACATCATCTGTGCCTTCAATGGGAATCTCGGACTTCCCACCGACCGTAATGGTTCCAGTAGCAGGCGCTTTTGAGCCAAACCATTCGGCATGCTGGGTGCCATGGCTCGTACAGCCCGAGTCAACCGTCCAGTTGGGTCAAAGGCAGGACAGACTTGGGCTGTTAGGCTGATTGCGGGTGGGATTGATTTGACCACTGTGGCAACAGCAATGCGTGCGCCTTCGCGGTGAGACTGATCGTAGCCACCTTCGTCACGACGAGGCTGCTGATGTCCCTTCCTGTTGTCGCGGTAGTTACCGCCACGACCGCCGTTGGTCCGACCTCGACCGCCTGTCTTCCAGGATCCACGTCCACGAGTGGAGTTGGTGCCACGACGCTCGTAAGGGTGGGATCGGTTGGAGTTCCCACCACGAAGCTCAAAGTTCGCTGGCAGGACAGTTCCCGCCTTGACAGCGCCATCCCGAAGGTCCGCGAGATTGCCAAATATGATGGCGGGGTTTTCGGCAGTAGCTGCAGACCTGGTCGTAAGTCACTGCACGTGTCGGCGCTTGAGTCGGCGCAATGAGAGCTCGCTCGGCCTTGGTTGTACCGCTTTCAGGGGTGCCCTTCGACAGAGAGTAACGCGTTTGCACCTCCATTTTGCGGACCTTGTTTTCGATGCTCATCTTGAGCTCATCGTACGGGATGTACTTCCGATTACCTTTCCAAATGCGCCGGTCATCCTTCCGGGACGCTGGCATAGCGTGGAACAGGTAGCCAGACTCTGTCCGTCCGTCAGGACCGATACGGTCGCCTTTGACGCGGCTCGCATCGCGTCTTCGAGAACGAGGAAGAACTCATTCACATCACTCCCTTCCTCATACTTGGTTTCCATGAGGAAGTGCAGAATAAAGTACGGGTCGCACATGGAACGCAGCGCCCTCGTACTTATTGCAGATGCCTTGGAAAATGTCGTAAGACGTCGTAAGTTTCTTGACCAACCTGATGTGCGTGTCGTCCATGTTTTCATCAAGAAATGCTTGATCTGCGCCTCATTGCGGCGGGACGACAGTGGCACACACTTCTCCTGATCAGCTCGACGCTGCAACGTGCGCTGCGAAAACGATCGTACCGGGGAGGGTGGCTTGGACGTCGTGCTCGTCTTGGCGGTTTCCTCACTACCGGACGCATCGCCGTCGGAGTTTGGCTCGTAGTCAACGCCTTGCAAGTCGTAGTCGGCTGGGGTGGAGTGCTTGGTAGGGTCTTCACCGTCGGACATGTTCCTGTCATCGGGCTAGGCTTCTTCGTCTTCGTCATCGTCGCTCACTCCGTCGTAGTCCTTCTTGGTGACAAATCCGAGGAGGTGCTTGCCGTCAAGCGATGCCGTCACTCCGGTCTTCCACACGTCGAAATTTCTTGACCCGGTCAGCCGTGGGAAGTCGTTACTTGAGGCGTAGCTGGGACTCATGACCTGATAAAGTAGCAGTCTTGCGCAGGAGTAGAAGGACTTGTTGGTGATTGTAGAAAAAGAGAAGTGAGCATTTACGGGTAGTTATGGTTGAAACTACACTAGAAAATGCTATACTACTGTCAAAAACAAAGATAAAGTTGGCCATTACCAACCATTTCAGCGTCGAAGTTGCCTTTCAGATAGAAACTTCTTTAATGCATAACTCATGCTTTGTATGAGTCACTGAGGTGGACGAGCCTAACCTCAACAGATATTGAAGACGCGTAACTTATGAGCACTGAACACATCAACGATCATAGAGAGGTGGTACTAGGTACTGTGCCCCCGAGCGTATCGGCGCCCCGCTCAAGTAGCTTTAGCAACCGGTCATTCTTCAATTTTCCCACTCTAAAGCACCTCCTGATCCCCACTCACCAAACAAGGCTCATTCGCTTCTTGAGAATGGGACGCATCCAAACTTACTCTCGTCGCTGCGCTGGCGCTCGTCACGAAGAGCGCAAGTGGCTTCACCATTGGTACGGGGGTGCAAGTGGAAAGACCGTATACCCGATCACGAACAAGGAGTTGATCTCTTACTTGAACTCGTCAGATCCGCTCTTCGTTGTGCTGAACAAGACCTTCGGCCGACAATTTCTAACGACGAACATGGCTAGTACCGACTCCATGACCATCAGTAACTCATACTTCGACGGAAACACCGACTATTCAGCATCGTGTGATGGACATCACTACTGGTCGTTCATCTTCTACGGCACAACTCGCTTCAGCATGCTTAACAACTACATCCACGGTACGTCGCCGAAGATCGGTGGCGAGAGTTGATGTGCATGTTGTTACCCACGTCGCCAACAACTTTTGGGGCAACAACACGGGTCGCTCCTTCGAGATCGGCGCAAACGCATGGGTGCTTGCTGAGGACAACTACTCCAGCAACACTCGGATGCCCTTGTTCAACAAGACCGCGGTATGCCGCAAACGGTGAGGATGAGTGCGCCAAGTATCTGGAACGAGCGTGCAAAGCCAACATTTTGGTAAACAGCGGCATCTTCCCGTCCCGCAACGGTGAGACTGCTCTGGAAACCATTAAATCGGATCCTACTTTTGCCAAGTACACTTCGAGTGCAGCCCATCCCCTTGACCCAGAGCAGCAGGTGGGTCAGTCCAGCGGTCCGAGCAGCAGCAGCAGCAATCTTCAAAGACGAGCGAATCACAGCACCAGCAAACTTCTCAGACGAGCGCCCAGTCGAGAAAGCTGGCCGTACAAACAATCGACCTGGAGAAAGAGTGGCAGCATACGATTGGCAACTTCGGTGTTGGCAAGCTGGACTAAAGAGCTGTTGGTACAAGTGAGAGAATCGCGGGCATGGCTGACCATGTCTTCCGTAAGCTGCTTCTTGTTATACGCAGTATAGCGTAACGAAATATAGTCGACACATTTTGACGCCATTTCATCCCTGTCGCCTTGCCTTGATACGTCTTTTTATTGTTGCCGCATGCCGCACTATGTCGGGGGTGCGGGGGGGGGTGTATGTCGGGGGTTCCGTGAGGGGAGGGGGCGTTTAAGAGAATCGGGGATTGGTACAACGGTGGAATTTATGTTGGATCGTATATGGAACTGATCGGATCTATGAACAGCAGAGCGGATCTGATTGATGAACAGATTGCTGGAAGATAAAATAGAATTGAAGTTGGGATGTTGCTTCATTAGTAAATTATGTTATTAATAGAAGCTACATAACATTATCTACGTCTACGGCTACACAATTATGACTGTACCAGCATCTGCAGTGTTGGCTTCCTCCACATCGCTCTCGATATCGGACGGAATGTCGATAGCATCCGGCAGCTGAATTACCTCGCGAGGAATCCGACGGGCACGACCGCGAGGTACGTCAGCAGCCCGGCGCACATATTCTTGTGCGTTTGTCTTAATAACTGTCACAAATGTTGCCATAGAGGGATGCGGCGTTGGGAATCTGCTGTTCAACTCACGGTCAAACCTCTCGAGGGGGTTGTTGGTTCTCACGGCCAGCTCATTGTCCAGCCCAAACACGTTCCAGATCTCGATACTATACTGCTCAAGCCACGTGCGTTCAAAGTAGGACCAAAACACTCCCAATTTCTCAACCGAATAAACCACATCAGCAGTTCTGCAACGCTGCTTGATCTCACGTCTAACCAAATTCATCCCTCCCTTGACTTTGGCATGGTTTAGTACCGTCAGTGTGTCTAAGACACCAGGTGTCATAGAGATTAGACACCCATTCTCTGGTATAGCGTAGCGCTTCATAGCGCAGCGCAGTGCCTGTTTCTAGCATGATGCACACGCCGAAATACTTGTTGCTCTAATAGACCACGTATAACATCAGAATTGCCTACAGAATAGAAACGCTCCCTTAGTTCTTCCCAAACACGGCAATTAGGCCAAGCAACATGCTCAATTGCTATGAAATCAGCCTGCACCTTCATTTCGGATTCCACGTTCATAACAGAGCTAGCTACGACCGTCTCAGCGCTCGTATGCATTCGCACGGTAGGGTAACCCACGGTAGCAATTCTGAATTCCATCTTGCTTCGGCATCCTGTTCGAAAGTTAGAGCAACGATATACAACATTTCGTGAAGACGCCCAACCCCGCGTATACTTATATTCTTTAAAGAAGCAAGTTGTGTGCTCAGCCTGTCGTGGGTAGCGGCCTCTCACACGTTGGGCAACAGCGCCTTCTTCTTGAACGACGCCAGCATCTTCAACAGTGCCATCTCCACCGGATGCACTTTCTTCTTTCACGCAAGCCTCAATATCGCTACTTATTTCCACCTGTTGTGACAGTAGCATGCACCTCCATGGATGAAGAGTCCTTGCCCCTATCTACCATGTGCCTCTTGATGCAACTTCTAGTCTGTCAAACTACCAGTCGGGAAGTTGCATCAGGAGGCTCATGAGGCTTCTTGCTACCCGACCAGTAAATTCCAGATCCCGGGTCCGATCATCCGAGCGACAGCTACCTGTTCATAAAACAGTTCCGTTCCGTATACGATCCATTTTGGAGGTAACCGGTACAACTGTATCGTCGCTCGTTGATTTTGTCAGAATATGCAGAGCCTTGACTTGCCAGCTCGCGGCACTACCGCGGAGTCAAATTACTCTCCCCAGCCGCATCAATCGAACGATGTCACTTTAACCCCTCTAGCCCCGCTTTCTGTATTCTACAGGATAAGCACTTTCCTTATTCTGTATAATACAGGATAAAAACAGGCTATACTTTAAACAAATGACGCAATACAAATGTGAAGTGATCTGTACAAATCGAAGGATAAACAAGGTTGTTGCTAAGATCGGAGGTGGGGTATAATTCGTGGCTCAGGATTTTCGAGATTTAGGGATTTGAGCACGCCCAACGTTCGCACCATTTGCGAATCGGACGGACGGAAAGCAAGTACAACGCGAACACGCCACTGGGAAACGCAAGCACATCAAGTTTCTGACCTGGCACAAGCTATTGACCAACTCAAAAAGCTTGGGTGGCGGTTTGAGCGCCGCGGGGTCTTTCCAACGAAAGTCGCTTCTTCACACCTGCCGAATGGGATAAATGCCTAAACGCAACGCATCTTGCGACTATTTTGCAGGAGCAGATGATGTCTGGAAGCATTTTAGCCGTCCACGGTACTCGTTAATTTATAGCAATGTTTTGGTAGTTTGCTAATAGTACGACAGTTCTGTACGACGACACCGCTCCTCCAAAACACCAAGCCGCGGAAGCTACTGCAAGCGAACCACCGACGCCGGAGGAGACGGCAGCAGCGACTGCCGTGGTGCCCGAGTCGTCGATCAAGGCGCTGTCGGCAGGGCTGTCTGCACCTCCACCTCCGAATGCTCCCGCGAAGTCACCCTCGAAGTCGCCGGCCAAGGCATCCACCAAAGCACCGGCAAAGTCACCAGCAAATACAACCCCAAAGAAGCGCGCGCGGAAAGAAACCCCGCCAACACCACTTGTCGCTTCGTCAGAGATCCCTACACGTGTTCAACCTCCTCGAAATGCGCGGCGGTCAGCTGAAAGCGTCGATATCTCTTGTAGTGGGCTTACTTAGCTCACTACTTTGGCTTACACGTGTGCGCGACGTGTAGGAGAGAGCGTAGGTGTATTTAACTTAGATTAAGTATATTTAGCTCCGTAAGTATAATTCATATAAATAAAGACTTATTAATAACCTTTTGGTAGAAAATGATAGCTGAATTGAATGTTAACTTTGGCCTTGCCTCCTAAAACTGATATCTATAAAGAGAAGATCTGCCAACGAGTGGTTGGCAGAATCTCTGTCTTAATACATGCTCCTGATTGGCATATATATATATATTGCTTTATGCCAATAGTATTGCATCCTTCTATGAATGGTGGCCACACTGCATGTGGCCCACCCGAATGTATCCATTAGTGCGTGTTGCACTAATGTGGAGATTGACCGAATGTGTAGCCCCGCTGCACCATCCCCCCGTTAGGACTTGATGTGCCGGTCTCGGCACATCAATCCAAAGCCTTCTTCGGAGGAAATACTCGTGCTCATTCGGAATGAGCACACCAACGACGCCGGCCGCCGACACGCCTGCTGTATCTGCAGCAGCGAATACTGTCGTCGCTTCTTCAGCGACGACTGAAAGCTCTCCGGCTTCAACATCCGTCGTCACTTCAACCGTGACGACGCCAAGCTCTCCCAAGCGAACGATGTCGCTTGGGGAGTACAAGTAGGCGCGCGGCAACATGGTGCTTGCCCGCGATGAGCTCGAAGCTCTATTCGATGTCGGCAGTAATGCCGACATGGAGGACGGAGAGGAAGAAGACGAGGGGACCTCGTCTTCAACACGTGATGATCCAAGTTAGGGATCACGTCGTCCTCATGATGACGTCTCGGACGCTTCGAGTTCGAAGCGCTCGCGCAGCGGTAGCGATAGACCGCTCGCTGACGCTGGACCACTGTCCAGACCGCCGAGTGGAGGCGACTCCACTCCGTCTGGTGTTGTGGCGTCGTGTACTACTCCAGTGCGCGACCAATGGATGCCGTCTCCAAACGAGTTCCAATCTCGCTTCGGCAGTACTGCTCCGCCGAGTCAGTACGCACTGTACTCGTGCAGTAGCATCATAGACGGTGATGTCGCTAAGGGGCTCGACTTTGATCCAGCGACGGATCAAAGGCGCGATTACTACATCGGACTCTTTCATGAGCTCCGATGGTACGGGAATAAGAAGACTTCGCGTAGAAGCAGAGCGCCCGAGTGACAGACACTCTGTCAAAGCAGCCTGTTGCGGAACATCGCATCCGGGACATTCTCGAGGCGTGCTTCCGCCATCAGGTAATCCCGACGATGTTGTTGCTTAAACATCGTGAAGGGCACTTTAATGGTGTACAACATGGCGAGACTTTTCATGATGGCATGCCCAGCGGGGGCCAGAGATGCGCATGAGGCTTGACAAAGTTCACGCCGAGGTAGGGCTCCCGATTCTATCACCCGATGGATATGATCCTGAATCGGTTGCCGAGGCGGCAAACGAAGATCATGCATTATTGGAGGGTATGGAAGTAGATTTATACGCAAGCGGGTCACAAGAGAGTGTGGTGGCGGACCCCCCTCTTGCTTTGCCATCTCGGCCACCGGTAGATGCTCACGCGGCCGTCCCCAGGAGCGTATACGAACGCCTCTTGCCCACCGCTAACCCGGACGAACGCGACGCAATCGACAGTCGCTTAGCTAACCCGGACGAACGCGACGCAATCGACAGTCGCTTAGCTAACCCGGACCAACGCGACGCAATCGTCATTCGTTTAATCATGCTGCTTTCAGTAGATAGGCAACCTCAGATGGGGGGCGTTTCGGTCTATCAGGGCCGACAGCTGGCTGCACACCATGTATAGCGGCACCCGACTGGCTCAGTGGTCACCCGCCAGCCTTTCGGCAGGTACTGGCGTACTTGCCGTTCCCGGAGTTGGCGGTACAAAATTGTACCGGTGATCAACTTTTGCGATGGGGTGAGCGCGAAGACTATCTGCACCAACTACAAACACTAGAGCGCATTAGTACCGATGACGATAGCGACGATACGGCTCGATTTGTTGCGGATCATGGCTGCAGACTTGCAGAGAGGCACAACCACAAGATGCAATTGAACATGCAAGGGAGAGACAAAGGTTGAGGGAGCTCGGGAAGTTTGTGGATGCTTCTCTCCTGCGGCTTAGACCGCTCGAAATCCCGTTAGACCACTGGTTTGTATTACATGTACTCCCATATGCCACGCGTGAGTGGCCATATACGGCGATAGGGAGGGCCCCTTCGGGGTCTCGAGCGATATGGAATACCGAACATCTTCAGATTCAAGCCCTTTACACCGCTGTGGTAGACAGCGGGGACTGGAGCCAAGCCCAAGCGAGGACAGTGGTGACCCACGCTCGTGGAATACTTTCCGGCAGAAGACTAAGGGGGTGTTTGGATCCGAAAAAAAATCACGATTTAAGCCCCTAAATCGCGATTTTCAGCAGATTGTGATTTTACGATTGATTGCGTATCCAAAAGAGAGAGAAATCTCAATAAAAAAATCGCAATTTTTTATTCGCAATCTAGGTCCAAACATCACGCTTCCAAACACCCCCTAAAAGATCTCGATCCCTGTCAAAGATCGCGATTCCAAAGTTTCTACTCCGACCAGAAACTCTTATCGCCGTCGTGGGCGCCAAAACATGGCCTCGCAAGACCAGGAACGCGCGTCCTCGCACAGCGAGAGGGATGCCTTCCTTGTGGAACCCATGACGCAACAAGCGCAAGCTGGAAAGCGGGCTGACAGTGGCTTCAAGAAGTAGGCGTGGTCTGAAGTGCTCGTCGCATTTAACGCCCGTTTCCATACGAAGCTAGGGAAGCAGCAAATCAAGTCAAGACTGACGGCGGTACGTGCAGTATTTACGCTACTATAAATGCGGACGTTAAGTAAGTTCTACCATCTTTCTGCAGCTGAAGGGAATCTATACGTCGATCAAGGCAATGCTACACGGATCGGGTTTTGGCTGGGATGACGAGCGCCATGTCGTACTGGTTCATGACTCTGTTTGGGACGACTATGTTATGGTACATATATTGTTTTTATTTTACTTATCTGTTGTTTTTTAACGATAATCTATGCACAGTGTCATCCAAAAGTTGTTGAGTATCGTAGAAAAGCCATGCCATTGTATGACAACCTTCGGGATCTCTTTGATGGCACGTATGCTACCGGAGAATTTGCATTAGCCTCGGAAGAGTCCTGCCCGCTAGACTTTGTCACGGGGCCACTTGCTCCACAGCTTACGCCGCTATCCGCACCCTCGGAGCAGGAACCGCGTGACGGGTCTGCACCCGAACCAAATCCAGCCGTACCAGCCCAGCAACCGGAGCCTAGAGCTGAACCAAGAATCGTTGCTAGCAACAAGACACCCAGCGCCGCTTCTACAAAAAAAGACACAGCGAAAGTGGGGGGGTACTGATTGCTGAAGCGATTAGTGAGGTCGCAGCGGAAATGCGCCACAGGACGTCCAAAATGAAAGCATTATCGCCGTCGCAGCAAGCCATCAAGTTGCTGCAGAAGGACTACGCCGATGATCTCCAAACGGAAAACCTCGTTCATACGTTTGACGTGATGCTGGACGAAAAAAGGCAATGGTCTTTTTGGTTTTGGAAGCGGGACCAGCTCGTGATGCATGGTTGAATAAGCAGCTTAGTGATACTCATTAAGAGAGAGGCTTCGATTGCCCGAGTACGGGGTTGCATTTAAATTGACTAGCGACGTTGAAAAACTACATACGAATCCCACATGTTCTGAGCTAGTTGATCGCGAAGGTTACTTGCTTGCTGGTAACTTCCACTAGAATGGCTTTCCGGGTAGCTCGCTCTGAAAACATCAGGCTCATCGTCGTCATCCTCTTCTTTAAGCTCACCATCGGGGTCATCAGGTAAATCTTTCTGAATCCTGATAAAATTGTGGAGCACACAACATGCACGGACAATTTTTGCCTGTGTCTCTACGGAGTATTCAGGTGGCTGCTTTAAGATGGGGAATCTCCGCTTTAAAACGCCAAACGTCCTCTCAATGACATTACGAGCTTGAGCGTGCCGAAGGTTATACAGTTCCTTGTAGTTTTGTGGCCTGTGCCAGCCAGTTACCCGACGTTAGTGTGATTAAATTGAAAAATGCAGAGATATCATCCTTACCGCTCGTTAGTTTGACCCCACTCCTTTAAATGATACCTGACTCCGCGATATGGAGTCATTACCTCAGTGGTAAGACCGTAGCGAGCATCTCCTAGGTCAAAAAGGCCAGGAGGAGTAGAAAACCCCTTCAACCTTGCATCTGCGAGCACCGTTGAATCTGCTGCTGAACCTGTTTAAAGTATGTTAGTGCATGCACTTAGCAATAGTAATAGCTAGTGTACATACCTTCCCAACCGGACAGAACGTAGGCAAACTGCATGTCAAACGTACACGCAGCAAACACGTTCTGACTGAGCTTACCAGTTCTATCACGAAATGGTTTCGCTTTTTCGCTCGGTACGTAGGCAAGTATATGCGTGCCATCAAATGCAAGACGGCATTGATCGAACTGACCAGCATATTTTGGCTCATTCTGTAGCAGACGTGATGCGCCGTTTGGTTGGACGAGATATTTGCTAGCCATGTTGCACAGAACATTAAGGACTCGGTAGAAATGCCTGTGCAATGATTTTCATGCGATTCATTAGTCTGAATAAGCACAATACCAACCCAAACGAACCGTACCGATAGATGGTTTCACCGCTGTGCTGAAAACGCTCTTGAAGATCACTGTTCGAGGCGTTCTTTGAAACGCAGTAAAGAAATATGGCAGCCTTCTCCTCCACGCTGACGCGGGACCAGGGCGTTTCTGGGTCTGCGCGACTAAGAGCAGTGCAAAAGCGCCTGAACACTGGCTTCGTCATTCGGTAGCTGCTGAACATGCGCGTCGGGTTCCCTTCCATGAGCTCAGCAACCCAGTCAGATCCTTGAAGCACGGAGGTGTGCAGAGGCTGCTTGTCAAAGTACAAGCCCCCGTAGTATCCAGCTACGAGAGCCAACACACGGGCGACAGCTTCATCTTCACCAGCTTCATCTTCAGCAGGGGGCAGAGCGTTAGCGTCTTCACTCATTGATAATTGCAAATACGAAAGATCACCGCACCTTTTGTAGCCACCGGATTGCGAAGCAGTCGATGATCTCGATCTCTTGGCCTTTGCGATCTTCAGCGAGTGGTGCCAAACACGTCGATATGCGATTTTCGTCTAGCAAAAAGAGTTTGCAAATCGACGACAGCTCGTGATAACAAATGGAGGTGGACCCAAACAGGCCCTAAGATACCAGGAATACCACAATACGCCGCGATATCCGGAAACACCGTCGTGGTAGGATACGCCATATGGCCATCAACCAGAAATCACCGCGTGCTTCCAAACCGGTGGGCTCAACTAATCTACGGGCTGATGATGTCACAGTCTGCCTGTTGAGTCAAAATGTCCGGGTTTTCGGTACTGCTTCTGTGAACCGCGCCGACTGGTTATTGTTGTTCAAACGACGTCACTTCAATGGGAATTTCGACCTTGTACTGCGTCAAGAGACGCACGTATCTCCTGAGGCAGCCAAGATTGCTTCTCGAGACCACGCACACCAGTGTGGATATCGAGTGGGTGAGGGCAGCCCCACTTTATCGTACTGGGTAGGTGGTTCAAGCATGTCGGCGGGAGTGGACATGCTTATTTATCAGCGCGGACGACTGCAAAATGTCAAGCCGATCTACGACGACTACTGGTCATCTCACTTAATGGCAGTTGCAGGCACATTGAATGGAGCGCTGGCCTATGTCCCCACGTTGAAGACACAGCGAGAGGCGTTTTATGCGCGGCTCCACCAGATCCACGTTCCCTCCGGTGTCAGGCTGTACGTGGGAGGTGATTTGAATTGTACACCGCATGGGGTTAGAGGCAGGGCGTATGCGTCGCCGGCGAATGCCCACAACTCTCAGGAGATATTCAACCTCCTGGATCAGTGGTTACTCCTCGATTCTGTCACTGCGGCCTTTCCCCCACAGGACGACCCAGAGCAGCTTCAGTGCTTTTACGATGAATACCACACTTACATCTATCGCTTCCACGGGCACGGACTGGCTAGTAGCCGCCTAGACCGGCGTTAGGTGAATGATCTTGGTAGGCCCTGGGTAGCACACAAAGCGGCGGACAAGGACGGCCTCCAGTCCGATCATCACGGTGTTGCTCTTTGGTCACCTGTCCTTAAGTTCCTCCAAGGGGACGTTGGACACTGACTAGACAATATCCAGAGGCACTCCGCCAGGCCTCACACCACGTCGGCGTCGGTTGAGACAGGCGCTTTGGCTTGCACCAGTAACAGGTAGCTAGCGCACCCCCAGATGATGATAAGCGTCTGGGGTACGTGCATTTACTAGGTCGTTAGGGAACTAAATGACTGTAATGTACCTCACTTACCAAAAAAACAATCCTATCTCAAGCAATCAGACTAAAATGCCGGGGGTGATTGCTGATATCTCCCGAAAAACCGCAGTAGAATATGAAATGCTGGGGCTTTCGAGTTGGCCACCAGCAACTAACAAATGAAACAGGTGGACCAACCCGACAGGTCAGTCCGTTACCTGACTTGGGTTGATATGCAGTGAGTGTTTTCACGCGTCCGCGTGGCCTTGAACGTCCTTCGAGATGCTGGGGCTCCTTCGGGCAGTCAACCAAACACGGGGTCATTAGCGAATACACATCCTGAATGCACAAGGCAGACTCCAGAGGAAGACACTTGGCTTCAGAACGTAAAACAAACTCTGTAAAATGGTATATGTCTCTGGCTTCCATTCTTTTCTTTTCTCCAATCTTTCTTGGTATCTGGAATCTTCAGCGGTCTCTTCTGCTCGAAACACGCGCGCCTTTTCAGAGTGACTTGGTTCTTGTATTCCTGAGAGTCACGTTAAACTCTTGGTAGCTGCACACTCATCATTGATGGCCGGGGTAGCCTCTGGACCTTGGGATCTGCTTGCACGGTCGAGACTTCGCGACTTCTGACTCCATATTGAACTCAAGTCATCGCTTGGATTGGCGTCATGGTCGACAGCATGCCTGACTTGACACGTTCCTGGGGCTTGAAGCATTGGCCGAAAACTCCGTGGGTACACTGTGTACTTGGGTTGCTCTTCGTTCGGGGTGCCCATGCGTCTTTCGAGATGTACACTGGTAGACCATCTCGGGGTTCGTCACTTGGGTTGACATCTTAGTTATTTGAGTATCCAAAACGATATTTCAGGATGACCAGCTGGTACGCAGCCTGGTCGTGGGTCGGAACACTTAGGGGTCGACTTCGAACTTGGTTTCGGCAAGGCTAGCACGCTTTTCGAGCATAGCTCCACTTGGGCATATTGGGATTTTCTTAGGTAGCAGTGTGGCGCCTTGGGATGCTTGGGCGATGACCTTCTTGAGCACGGCGGGATGTCTTCGAAGTGCTGGGAGCATGGGTGTCTTGAACTAGTACCTCGAACACGTCAAGGCAGACTGCCTCTCGGGACACATCACCGGGGCATTTGGCCCCTTCCAATGGGTACCTGCCGTCAAAGGAATCGGCGGCCGGACAGGGTGCTATAACGCCAACCCGAGAGAGGTCTCTCGCGGGTGGGACACCTCCATCCCTGGTGAGTTTTATCCGTGTCGAAACCTGAACCCAAGATCTTCAACCAGCTTTGTCCCCGCTCTTGTGCCATCTTGGGCCACTCTCTTCCCACTCGAAACATCCGGATCTGGAGACCGGGCGGCTGCGACATGGCAACTCTTCGAAATTTCAGGTTTCCTCGCGTCACTCTGCTCCAGGTGCTCAAAGGGTGCTACACGCTGTTGGCGGGGGAAGTCCCTGCATGTCTACACACGTTTCTCGGCACTAGAATGCGTGTTTCAGTCCATGTATTTACTCGGACGTTCGGTGCAATTCGCCGTGTTTCTGTCTCAATGGCACCTCGAGATCAAGCGCGTCAGCGAGCAAGATATCTAGTTCATCAAGCTACTCCAATCGTCAATCACACTTCTGGCGGCACTCGACAAAGCAGTGGTACCGTTGCATCTCCTCTCAAAAGGGTCCGCGACAGTAAGCATGGCTTCGCATCTGCTCTATGCGAGCATTCCACGCGACTACGACGGTGTACTATCCTTCGATGGGTCGGCGAAAACCGAAAAACACGGGGGGGCAAGGCAGTTGTTCGTGGATTCTCTGGCAATTCCCGGCTTGGGACATCGTGAACGCCGTGAGAGCCCACCTTCCATCGACGACGGTTAATATCGCTGAGTACACAGACATGTACAACGGAGTCCAGTCAGTGATTGAGCATGGGGTAACCGATTTAATTATCGTCGGCGACTCCAGGCTTGAAATCCAGCAATCGATGGGGTGATAGCTTGCCGGTAGGAAACGCTTCAGCTTACGCTGACGCAGCACAAGGAGCGCACGGCACAATTCAAGTCGACACGTCGACCGGGTATACAATGCATCGGTAGATTCGCTAGCAACCGAAGCATTAGAAAACCAAGTCACCAAAGTCGTGCTCAGCGAATAAAGGAAGGCCGAACGCAAGGCACTCAACAAGATCCCAGAAGGGCTCTACGTCGATGAGCAAGCACTCGCCGAGACAGACCTACCAGTTCAACGAATGCAGCCAACCCCCAAAAATGAACCCCGCGCAGTAGCTCAAACTGCCGAAGAGCCTCAAGTTAATGCAGTAACCAGAAGCCAGTCTCGCCGATTGAGGTTCGCCGACTCAACGAAGCACCGACCAATCAGCCATGAAGAGTGAATGAAGTTGACGATCTACCAGCCGATCAAGAAAGTCCAATATTAACGCACATAGGCGATCAGACGTCGGCGAGAGAAGGAACAGGTAATCTTGAGACCGCCCTGAACGAACCTGTGAGAGCCGACCCAAAGGAGGCCAGCGAAAGAGAAGACCCTACGTCAGTCCAGACAGAACGAATCCGTCGAATAAGGGTTGCCCAAGATGCAGAACGGAGGAGGGCGGATTTGAAAGCCTACGTAAGGGGTGATGTTGAATCGCTGACCATCATGAGAGCGGCTAACGCAAGTAAGATCGTCGACCGCTTCGTTCGGGATGAGGATGGACTGCTTCAGTACGTAGATAAAGGACGCAAGGTCGACGAGGTCGGTGAACATGAGCCGCAACTACGCCTGGTGATACCGGCTACCATGATTGACGAGGTCCTACAAAGCTGCCACGATTTAATTGAGGGACTGGTCAAGGGATAACCTATACGCTCCATCGTGTCAAGAAGGACTACTGTTGTGTCGGCCTGTACGCCACGGTAACACGGCATGTTCGCCCTTGCGCGGACGGCAGCACCAGCAAGGGGAAACCTCATTTAAAGGGTTATTCGCCATGCAATGTGCTCGCCGGACAATCTTTCCAGCTGCTGTCCATGGATTTTGTGACACCCCTGCCAAAGACTCGGCGATGGAATACATCCCTGCGCAGTTTCAGTGCTCGCTTAAGGGCTACGTAATCTCCAAGGACATGGCCAGCACCAATGCACAAGATGTCGCCGAGGTATTCGAAGAATACGTGTTCCGACGCTTTGGTGCGCCGACGATGATACGGCACTACCGTGACCCAAGGTTCATGAGTGAAAATTTCAAGGCGTTCGCCGAGCTAATTCAAGCTAGATCAAGAGCGACACTCAGCTATCGGCCTTGAGCCAACGGACAACAGGAGCGCTCCATCAAATCCATCGTGCAGACCGTCAATGTTTATGTTGAAGACCCTCTCCAACAGGATTGGGATGACATCGCCGAGAAGAAGGCGCACCCCATCAACAACGCTATGGACACGCCTAGAAAAGAGACGCCGTTCTATATTTTCCTTTGATGGGATGCACAGTCGGCACTAAAGGCAATCACTCGTTCGCTGAGACTCGGCGATGGTTGCCTAACAGATGCTGCAGCTTGGGGAAGGGAGATTAATAGACGACAAGAGATCGCGCTAGCAATGGCGAAACAACACCAAGCCACCAAAAAGACTCGACGAGCTAGGGAGCACAACGACACCGTTGGAAGACTGGAGCGGCTGGCAGTACCGGTCGGCGAGCGAAGCGACCCACCCGAGGTCGGCTATCTAACGAGTGATCCCACTTATCGACCGCTGTTTGAAGCCGGGAATCAAGTGTGGCTGGATATGGAACGAGTAGAACCAGGCCTGACCGAGAAGCACGTCCACCGGTGGCACGCCCCCTTCCGTAACTAAACGGAAGGTGGAGGAATTCGACTATGAGCTTGAGCTACCCGACAAGGCCCGTTACCAAGGTTGTCCAGTAGTTCACGTGCCCATACCCAAGCCAGTGCGCGACGATAACCGCCGGTCCACTGCGGAACTAGTCGAAGGGCTCGGCGAGGATGACCGATTTGAATTCAACGAGGGGTTGCAACCGGAGGACAGCTGGGAACCAGAGGCAGGAGACGATGTGTATGTTGTCGAGGCTATCCTCGACAACCGATGGTCAATTTCGACCGGCACCGAACGAACGCAGCGCTAATTATACGTCAAGTGGCGGAGCTACGACAACTCAACTGGAGAACCAATATCGAATTTATCGTGCGGGGGACTGCTGTTCGACTATCTCCTCCAGCGCAAGCGTGAGACCCGCTTCCAGATGGTTCAAGTTGCCGACGAAAGTTAGCAACCACGTGACATATTCCGAAGTGATGGGTACAGTTCACCGAGCTTGGGAGTAAGCTACTGCACCACATGATGACATCGGCGAAGGCGGGCACAGGCCCTCGCCCAGAGTGTTACGACTGTGCCAACAAATGCATGTTTGAATTTGATTTGAATTGATAAGAACTGGTAAAACAGAACGGAGGAGCACAAACTACGATATGAAAGAAACCTCCGACCAAACTATTCGCGAACGACGTCTTGAGGCTTGACGAGGATCCCAGCAACTAGGTCGGCGAACAAAACCCTAAGCCGAGTAGATGATATTCCGCGGGGAAAACTCGACCTCGCGTGGGTGATTTACTGGAGCTGGAATATTAGAATGTAGTGCTGGCGGCCTGGGCTCGGCGATCAACCGTTCGTTCTCAACAAAGGATGTCATCTCCGAATCCGCCCCCTCTGGGACGAAAAACGGGAATTCGGGATGGTATAGCCGGAAAATGGTGTTTTAAGGGTGACGACCAGGCGCGGTAAGCCACCATGTATGCCACGGCTCGTGGTTGTCGGCACGGGTGGCCTCGGTAATCCAATCAGCCGTCCGTGGGAACCATGGGAGGTTCCACGGCGGGTAGAATGGATCGCCGAGTCGAAACATACCTCTATGTCGACCAAGGGAGCTGGCTGGCCATCGATCTTATGGTTTGTCGCTCCCATCACAGCATCGCCGAGCTCCTTGACAGTCAAGCGCAAGAGGTCCGATCGCTGCTTCCGGCAGACCAAGCAGAAAATCCCTCAAGACTTCCACAGCCCCGTAAACTCGTAGTCGATCCGGTTTGTTCGTTCGCTGGCCAGGAACGCCTCGGCGAGCCACGCATTTACGCTGTACTCGACGATCGAGAGCGTACGCCCCCAAAGTCCGAGAACGCCCGGACTACGCTACGAGACTTGCCCACTTGTGGCTCAACACCTCCAAGAGCGAGTCAGGCTTCTTGGACCGCTTCCCTCTCTCGACCGGAGGACAAACTTCCAACACCGAATCGTCGACGAAGATGAGGCTGTGCGGTAGAAGCCGCAAAACCGATCATCACGGGTGGCCGGGGTCGTCGATATCCATGAAGGCAGCAAAGCCGGCGATGCTACAAGGTCTGGGCTTAATTCGTTCACCATCTGCAGTCTTCTCCGTGGTCACCGAAACAACGCAGGAACTCAGAATCCTCTCCCAACAACGCTTGAACACTTGTGGAAAAAGGGAGATCTCGCAGGCGCTTCATAGGCCCGGACTCGCTAGACACCAGCCGAGCGCTTACCGCTGCACGACCCAGTAGCACCTTGACGTCGATGTGATGAGGAGGCACACCACCATCGCTCTTGGTACGAGCTTTGACATCCGAAGTAGCCAACTTCGCCTTACCCGCCGATGGTTTGCTTGCCGACTTAGGCTTGGACTCGACCCCGCCGGCCGAAACAGGAGCCGCTGGCTCGGCTTTGATCCCTGACTTAGGCTTGGACGCGTCTTTCGCCGACCGATCCGGATCCACCGACTTGGCGTTGCTCGTCGATTTATACTTGGGCTTACGTTTCACTGAGCATGCCGGGGACCTCGCTGAAGGTGGGTTCTTGGACGGAGCAGACGGCTTGGCAGCCGCCGAAGCAGAAACAGAAGTCACTAGCCGCAGTGGCTGCATAACCACGGTCGGTGAGACAGGAGACGAAGGTGGGGAACCAGAACCAGCCAACGAGCAGGCCGTGACCTCGGCTTCGAGGGTCGGTGAGCGTGGGCCCATCCCCAGAGGCATCCGAAGACTCGGCGAGCTTATCCGTCAAGTTGGGAGAAGTTGCGGCGAAGCCACCCCCCGTCGAATAGCCGCCATCGGAGTCAGAATCACCAGGACTCCACGCTGGGAGCTTGCCAGGAGGAAGAGTGCGAATCATGGCTGACTTAGTCGCTCCACTAAGGGAAGCGAGCGTCGAGGCCATTTCCGTCTGCTTGGTGGTGGACGAACTCTCGATACCAGACGAATCAGCGTTCTCCAAGTCCTTAGCCAACGCAGACGACGAGACCGGCGAATTAACCGAAGCCAGGGCGACGATCGAACGCTTAGGGGCTTAAGACGGGGTTTTAGAAGTCGCTGGAGAACTTGGTGGAGTAGGTGCAGAAGCCGACGAAACAGCGTCAGAACCAGAAGCTGTCTGACGGTCATGCCCACTCGATTGGGGGTCTGCCGCAGCCTCGCCGAGCACCTCGGAGTCGCTATCTGACGCTCCAGCGTGAAGCAACAGCTGAATGGCGCTGCAATTAGGGGGCGCTGTCCGCCGAGGTCGACGAGGGGGAGCAGGCTCGGCTCCGTCGTCACTGTCTTCGCTTGGCGAGTAAAGTACGTCGGACCGAGATTTGGCAGCCCTCTTGCCGACGACCGCTTCGGCGAACACTTCTTGGCTGGAACTGGCGAGGCGCTCGGAGTCGCTCGAGCCTTCTTGTGAGAGCGAGGCGAAGTCGACGAGCGACTAGAAGCCTTGTTGGAGACCAACGACGATCCAGAAGGGTCGACGTCGGAGTCCGATGAATGCCGGCGCTTGATTCCGAAGCGAGCAACTGACGGCGAACGACCGTATTTCTGGTCGGCGACGATGAAGCTGACTTGGATTCGCGAGCGTAAACGCTCGGCGAGCGAGGACGAGCCGATGAACGAGAAATGCTCGGCGAGATAGCTTGGCGCCGACTAAAGTCATCGCTCGACGACCGAAGAACCGGGAAGGGAGTCTGGTTGGACGGAGAAACTTGGTGTCATCGAGGAGACGGCAGAGTAGGAGTCACAGAGGCTGCAGGAGTCGCCGGTGGTGGATTTCGCCCACCACGATTGCGGAAATGCCAAGTCCTGCCTGACGGAGCGTTGCACTAGCGCAGTGAAAGGCGTTCAGCTCGCCAGCGGTAAGACCAGTCATAGGTTGACCTGGAACGAACAATTGAACCGACGAACATAATCCCAAACTCGCCGAGCATTGCAGCGACAACCAAGAAGGGACTGCGACGCTGAAATTCGCTGACCACTGGGGTCATGCGAAGCGTGCGAAGGGATCGGTGAATCTCGTTTTGTCAGCGATCTGGCGCTTGAGAAGCTGGTGGGCGGACGTGTTACCCATGGCGACGGCGTCGGACAACTGGCGAACAAGGGCCATCAGCTCGTAGCAGCGCTCCAAGACCAATTGGCGGTTGCCAGCGTCACTATGATAATCGGCAGTCATCGACGCAATAATCCGCTCCTTGTCGCGGATCGTGGCGTCGAGACGAATGAGCTCTGTGCTCCATGACTCACGCTCCAAGTCCGTCCACTTATTCTTGTCAGGCAACGTTGCGGTTCTCCAACCGATCCACTTGTTCCTCGAGCAACCGAGCCAAGGCAGACGCAGTTTTGTCGGCCTCTACGAGCTGTGAGACGCGTTTCATGGTCTCACGGAGCTCGTGCCCCAGCAAGTCAGCTCGGGCCCGCGCAGCGAACGCGTCAACCCGATGTTCCCCAGTGACCACTGCAGGGTGAGACCCGCCGACAATCTCCTTCTCCAGCTCGTTGATCGAAGAATACCCTGGAAGTCGGCGAAATAGCTCGTGAGCCGACTCTGACAATGGCTTGGCGACAGTGTACGAGATGAGCTTGTCCAGCTTGACATCCCGCTCTGCTTGAGCGAACTCCAAGCGATTATCGTGAAGCTCCAGAACGCGCTCCAGGTCGGCGAGTGCCAGCGCATGCGTCGCCGACAAACGAGAAGCCGACGGAGGACTCGGAGCGGTCGACGAAGACACCGAGGTCGCGCCAGAGCCTTTAATCTTCACGCGCGGAGCTGGTGCCACCGGCGCAGCAGGCGAAGCCGCCTCCGCGGACCGAGAAGTTCCTGATGAAGCGGTCGCCGCTGTTAAATCGACGACCTCTTGCGAGAGTGGTAATCAAGAATAACGCAACGACCAGTGAGCAGAAAAACCAGCGGGCATGATGAGCGCGGGAAGGTCACGTACCGGCGATGGCGAAGAGGACGTGGGCGGCTCAGGCGCGCTCATGCCGTCGGCTAAGAAGAAAGCTCGGCGACCTGTCAGTTGGGCCAGGAAATCGTAGTGAAGAGTGATGATCAGGACCCTCGCCGGCTAGGTTTGGGTCCCGATCAGGAGGGTTGTGGTATAGCGCTTTCCGGAGTTAGGCCAAGTTTCGCGTACTTTGGCCGGGTTTGTGGAGCTAACGAGGTTTTGCCAGTCTGCTACATCACAATGGAGTGAAAATGAGAACTGTGAAACCAGCAAAAACTTAGTCAGACACGTGCTCACGTACAAAGGCCACGTATTTTGCAAAGGGGTCCTGGCAAAATGGTACAAGAAGAAAAATATCGGGCATACGAAGGTCAGGCCAAACGCGTCGCAGTTGAACCCAGTGGAACGCACGCATCAGACTTTGGTTGACATGGCGAAAACTATGATGCACCAGTCGGGTTTGCCTAACTTGGCCTGGACTAGTGCGCTGGAGACAGCAGTGTACGTGAAGAGCCGCGTATTTTATAAAGGTTCTGGATGCACTCCGTAGGAGTTGATGTTCGGTTCAAAACTGGACATCCACCACATCAAAGAATTTGTTCACTCGCCTACTGTCACACTCCAAATCCAAACGGAAGAAGTTCGCGATGAACTGCAAGATGGGCATTTTGATCGGGTATCGTTAGGACGTAGTGAATTGCAAAATGTACTTCCCCACTAAGCACAACAAGGGTTTTGTGTCCGATGTGAAGATAAATGAGGCGATCAAGTACAAAGTTCGCCACGAGAGCGGATACAAAGGAAATATGCACAAGTGGCTTCAGACTTTAAACGAGTTCATAAATGAGGGCGAGTTTGACGACTTCGCTGCTTATCATCATGATGGCGATGAGTCATCGCGAACGATGCTCGAGCAGTAACTTTGAAATGGAGGACGTTGAATCAGTTGCTGGTAGCGAAGAGTAGAATGACCAAGGTGTGTGGAATGGAAGACTACGTAGCAGACGCCGCACTGTCCCACTTCAACACCAGACATATGTGTCTAGCGAAAACAGCGCAGATCGAGAGCTTTGGGATGAGATCCTTCGTGCGAGCTCCCTACCCGACTATGATGATACGTTTGTGGAAACGCAGGAAGGAGAAGGTACAGGAAACCGACACGATTCTGACACCGAGAAAGAACCTGAAGGAGCTGAGAATAATATTTTAACTGAGATTTATCCTGAAAATGTGGAGGCCAAAAATGAAAGTGCTGAGGCGGTTGGTGAAACTGCGGCTGCTGATGCAGATGGCCAGAGTGACTACAGTGACCAGGATAATGAAGATGACCATGAAGTTAAAGTTGATGAGGACTATGCCCAGTCAATCGCACACATTACGACCTGACCCACGTCGTAGAAACGGATCTCTGTGAAGGTGCAGAATATGATTGCTTGTTTGATCTGGTAGATGGCCGTGAGCTGGGTAAAATTGCTGATGATGTGAACGATGGCGATGATGAAGCGTTGGTTCCGAAGCGCACCATGAATTAGTTACAGTACCAGAACAACGCATTGGTCACAGAAGTCCTAGAGATGTTGATGTGAGGCGAACACGTGAACGGCAACGCTACAAAGTGGACACAAAGCGAGCAAAGGAGACTGTACCACGCCGTCCAGGCCTTCGTGAGTCTCGCGAGAGGCTGACACCCGAACGTTTCGAGGACTACCAAGTGTACTCGGCGTTCAAAGCCCTACACACTGACCGCCGCGGTGCTGGAGGCATACGTGCGAGTGATGTGAAAATTCCACGGACACGACGCGAGGCTATAAGATCCAAATATGCACCGTTCTGGGAAGCAGCCATGGATAAGCAGGTTGATGCACTTTGAGCCAAGGGCGTGCTGAAGATGATACCTAAGAGGGGGCTGCCAAAGGACCAGAAACTACTGAAGACTATGTGGGTCTACGATTTCAAGGGAAACCATTAGGGTTACATGACTGGGTTTCGCTCGAGAATTGTAAGCAGAGGTGACAAGTAACGTCCGGGGATGGACTACTTGGAGACTTTCTCCCCCGTTGCACGCATGGCTATTTTTCGACTGTTCGTCGCAGCGAGAATTTTCCTGGGACTGACTATCTACCAGGGCGACATAAATACAGCCTATCTCAATGCATTGCTGACGATAAAGCAGTACCTGGAGGATCTTGACGGATATCCATGGGAAGAGGAGGGCATGGTGCACATGATAAACGAAGCTCTCTACGGTCTCAAACAGTCCGGCGGAGAGTGGAACACAGTAATCAACGAGTGGTTCATTCCCTACGGATTCAAGCGATGCAACACGGAGCCGTGCTTGTACTTTTACGAAAGCGATGGAAATTTGCTCTTGTCCTGCTCTATGTGGATGATATCCTGTGCGCAACGAAGAACGAAGAGTTCAAGAAGAAAATGTTCAACCAGCCGAACGAAGACTACGGCATCAAGAACCAAGGCTTCTTGAACACTTACCTCGGAATTGAAGTAGAGCAAAACGACCGGTCCATCAAAATTCACCAGACAAAGTACTGTGAGCAGATTTCGGAGCGATTTGGGTTCAATGATGCACACCCGAGTCGAATTCCGATGGAGACCATACTTAGACTTACGGTGAATGATACGGACGCGGAGGCACGTAAGCAGGTGCCTCACAACGGAAAGGTATTTCCATACCGAGAGCTCGTGGGTTCATTGATGTACTTGGCAACCTGCACACGGCCCGACTTGGCTTATGCAGTCGGCCTGACCCAGCAGCACATTGGTGCAGCGAAACGACTGCTTAGGGATCTTGTTGGTACGAAAACTCAAGGAATCATGTACTGAATGGACGCAGCGACCAACGATAGTGGAGCGCTCGTCCTTGACGGATTTGAGATTCGGATTGGGGCAACGACCCCGACGCCAGAAAGAGTGTGACCGGTTACGTGCATTGCATGTCTGGAGGCGCCATATCATGGGCGTCTCGACGTCAAACTATTGTGGTCCAGTCCACAGCAGAAGCCGAGTACGTTGCTGCGTGTGAAGCGTGCATGGAGGGACAAGGTCTCCGCAACGTCTTCACTGAATCTTCACCAATGGTGAAATCGGAGTTTCGACTTTGAATCGTAACCAAGCTGCGTTCGTGATGGCTACGAACCCAATCTACAGTCGCAAGACGCAATACATAGAACTTCGTTGGCACTACGTGCAAGATCAGGTGTCTAAGAAGATAATGGAGTTGTGGTAGGTTAAGACCGACGTGAACCCGTCCTATCTGGTGACGAAGCCGCTGGCTAGCGAGCGATTCGATACCTTGAACGATATGATCGGCCTAACCAAGCAGCATCTTCCGAAGTAGCTTTCTTCGGAAGAGGGCGTGTTGGAGTCGGTCTTCAACAGCGATGTATACGTCTGTATAGCTAGTATACACCGTATACGTGAGAAGAGTAAGAGTCATGGTAGAAAGTGCCACCTCGAGTGCGCACTTGAGGAAGCGCTGCGCAGGCAGGCTTCAGTCTCTAATTTACCATCTAGCTAACAAGTTGTGTGTCTTTGCATTAGACGCTGCCTTTTGTACTCTCCCCATCACCACCCACGTCGAACTGCGTCTCCCACCGGGTTCACAAACCCGGGTCCCAAATCACTAATCGTTAATCTTGGCCGCATTTATCCTGCTAGAGGAACTACCAATTTTTCACTGTCTTCGAAACCTTAAGCGGTTGGAGAGGAACGATCTATTCGTGTTGGATGCAAGGTGCATCGCAACGAGTGCCGCTGATACCGTAGAAGTCGGATTCAATGCGACAGTGGTATAAACATCATGCTAAGTATATAACAACATCAAATGTACAATTTCTACGCTGGTAAAAAGTATCAGTGGTCAGCCGCCTCTTAAACTGGCCTTCTACCACAAACGACATCCACCCCCAGTTCATGGTTGACGAGTTGCCAAAGAATAGCACCAGAACAAGAACATATGAATTGTCTACTGATGTTATTATTTTACTACAGACGCATCTATCTAGAGTATGGGGGTTTCACACCGGATAATTGGTAATCATCACTAGCCACACAGGATTCATCACCAGGGATTTAGGAAGTGACACTCACCAGTGCTTTGGGGTAGAATCACCAGAGCTCTTCGGAATATCACCAGAACCGTATCCGGAACCGTTAGGATTAGAGATTAGCTCTTCGTACGCTCCATAGATTGCATGTAGAGCAATCGTTAGCTCTGGCACTCACATGCCACTTTTCACTCCAACCGCTTTATCAACACAACTACCATGGAGCATCATTCACACGAAGCTGAGTTGCAGGTAGGAACTGTAATTGAATAGTTGTCAGAGGATAGTTTGAGTGATTTGCTGAACACAGATCGATGTCGAAGCAGACGTGGTCGCAATAAACCTAAGGGCTCGCCGATCATGGGTGAAGTTGTGGAGTGTCAAACCCACTGACACTACCTCATTAGATGATTTTCTTTCAACTCTACCGAAATATACCCGCAAAAAAGAACGACCCATCGCGGTGCCAACTTGTCCATATATACCACGATGAGGTTGATCAGCTCTTGACATCGCACAACATGCGCAGAATAATTACGAAGTGCAAGTCTAAAGGATGCAAAAAAGTGGTGTGCAATGCAAGTGCAGATATATTTTTTATCTTGCGATCTTATCTAATGCATCATATCGAGCTTCCGTTTCCATCTTAGATAACCGAAAAGCGTGCTTTGCTGTCACGTTTCGTTGCCGAAGTATGGAAACTGGTCCAGCCGCATACGATCATAATGGGATTTGTTAAGGCCGGCATCATTCCCACCGGTCCGCGCGACCAAGTAAACCGCTTTCGTGTCCCAGAAGATTTTGGTGAAGCCCCTGTTGTTCATGATTTTCATGATATTTAAATGAAATGAATACAGACACCCTTGCTCGGAAGCGAAGGGGTGACACCCACACAGACTATTGTGCATTGCTTTTTCTTTGTTCATTTCACTCGAGATTTTACGACTGTCGCATTCATTGCGAGCGTCTCATTGAATCCGACTTTTACGGTAGTGCAATTTACACTGTGAAATAATATTATAGCAGATTATGTATGCGTATAGAGGGGATGTTCCCCCTGACGAGTAGAAGCTTTGCCACATGGTCTGCACCGAAAAATAGGCTGGCATATGGAGTCGGCTCAAGGTGAGACTTCTTTACACCTCAACGTGGTAGCACCAGTTGAGGTTGCCCGGAGCATCCGCCAAGGCGGTTCAAGAACTCGGACTGTTGGGGTGTCAGGCCTCACCACCGTCGCTTTGGTGTCATTTTTGTCATTCAGGCCTAATGCGTAGTTCCAGTAAGCACCGTTCGTGCGAAGTGAGTGCACCAACCTCTTGCCAAAACCTGTCGTGGAGCTCTTGTGGTGTAGGATGAAAGATTCGGCGTTCAAGCCTTGTTGTGAAATTGACATATAAACCCCTTCAGATGGGAATAAACAGAAGAAGAAACCAGACCGGAAACGCGATTATTACTCAAAAATAAAATTCAGAGAACAATCACTAAGTTGTAGAGGACACTAATGCATCATATTCCGAAGTTCATTTTCTCAATTACTTCAATTGCTGAATTTCGTTGTTCTACATGTATGTTGTGTTGTACATCTATCTTGGTCTATATGTAGGTGTCGTGCGTTTTTCTTTGATAGCAACTGTCATTCCTGCACCATCTCCATTTGTCTCGGCAAAAAGCGTGAAAACCAAACCTTTACTTTGATGCAAAATGATCGTTGCAACTTTGCTGGGAAACAGTGTTTCTATCTTTTCACAGAGGATGCGTGCATTTACTTCCAGTTTCACCGTCTAGAGAACAAGCGAAAAATAATAGATGTTTGCCAGCCATATGAAGGCTTCACTTATCTGTGCAGGGCTCTCATTGATGCTAACACTGGGCTCGTAGACGGCTACTCAAGTCCAGAGGCCTGTACTGGTAACTGTACCAATACGCACGATCCATCCATCATTCGCTGTTCCGACGGCACGTACTTTCGCTTCTCGACGGGAAACAAATTGCAGTGCAGTCCGCCCCGGACATTATCAGTCCATGGACTTATGTGGGAGTTGCTGTGCTCGGCGGGTCCACCATTGACTTGGACGGCAACGACGATCTCTGGGTAGGGCTAACGTAAGTAGGACCATTTGAGCTCCCCATACTTAACAATATTGGATTGTATCTGCAGGCTCCAGACGTTCACCTTATTGGTGACGAGTACTATCTCTACTACTCGATGAGCATTTCGGCACACAAAACCCAGCAATCGGTCTAACGCGGTCATCTACCATGGATATCGATACGTGTACGGACTATGGTAGCACCGGAGTTTCTAGCTCCTCGTCGAAAGCATATAATGCGATTGACCCGAACCTTGTCGATGTTGACGGAACATACTACAGTAAGTAATCGGGTTGATTCTGTATTTCACGCTCCTGTACGTCAGTCTTGTCCAGCGCCCGCAGGACGGTGTCCGGTGAGCAAACATGCCAGCTGTCTCTAGATATACACTACTCACGAAATATGCACGACAACTGGCCGGCTATCCGAGTACAGAAGGCGCAATCACGTTCCCCTCGGGGCGAGAAGTGTGTGTAGGTGGCGGGCGGGGTGGGCTATGATACAACCGGGGCTAGTCCACCTCTCTTAGCCTCTGTCACACTCTACGCGCGGGCCGCTGATACCGCCACCTTCTCGGAGGGCTGCTGATACCTGCCTCCCCTTGGTTCACGTCGAATCAACCCTACGGCTATCTCAATCGTTCAACAGCAATGTATTGGAGTTACCAGGCCGGCAACACTCTACTCCGCTCCGTGGTTTGCGCTCCACTGAGCAAATCTTGAACTGCGCTGCTGCTGCTCCTTTGGCTTCTCCTGCGGCTGTACCTGGGTGAACGGCGACTGTTCACGGCCGTCCTCAGCCGCATGTTTACTGCGATCTTCGGCTTGCGCCTCTTTGGGCAACGCGATCTCCGCTCCGCAGCTACCACACTTCGCCAGCAGTCAGTAGGCCAGCACACCATCCGGGGTTGCCGCTGCGTCACCGCTATCTTCTGCCTTGGGTCTTGTTCGTCGTCGTCCGTCTCCGTCGCGCCGCTGTCCTCGCGTCCGTCCTCGTATTCGTCCTCGCCGCTGTCCACGCTGCTGTAATCGTGTCATCCTCTGTCGATGTCCGCTGTACGTCCGCTGACATAGTCTTCTCGACTGCACGTTTGGTCTTCTCAATCATCTACGCAAGGTGGAACGGCTGCCAAAGTGACACCTTGTTTACTCTCTTCCCCTCTGTAGAGAATCGTCATCGATTCTTGCTACTGCTGTGGTACGAGCTGGTACGTCATCTGCTGCATTTGTGATTGTTCTGCCAGTGGGCTGAGCCGACTCGGCATTATGTTCGGCTTGCGGTCCATCATCTTCGCTGTCCGCAATTGACTGCAATCGACCATCCCGCCATAGCTGTTTGTAGTCGCGCTGGTTAATCCACATTCGTCTGGCTCGTTCGTCAGGTCGATGACCCACGCATTCAATTTCAAACTCCAGTATGTAGCGCCCTGTGCGAGACTTATATCTTCGACGGCGACGTTCCACTACGGCCTCATCTGGTCGTATGTGATCAAGTCTCGGCTTAGGCGAACCGAAGCTGTCAACTCCTTGCCGTCCCGTGCTGGCGAACACGTAATCTGAGCTTCTTCTTCGGTGGCTGCCTTAGTCTGTCGAGGTGACGTAGTCTGCAACTGCGGCTGCTCTGTGAGTCGTGCGTTCGCTTCTGTGACGGGTTCAGCATCACCGCGTGGAGTTGCGGTCTCTTGTGCAGTAGCACTGTTAGATAACCCGCTAACTCCAGGGCTGCTTGAACGTCTCGTCGTCGCTGACTCATGGTCTGCCATAATCGATACTCGGCTTCGGGAAGTTGCTCTGTCGGCGTCATCTATTTGGTCTCTATCATTGCTTCTATCGGCATAGGTTCGCGGATCTCGTTGCGTCTGCATTCGCGTTCGTCGTGCAATTGCATCGGTTGGTGCTGCAGCAACAACCTTTGGGGCCTCGGCGTTTGGTTGGTCGTACATCAGCGGATGAATCATCTGCGGCGGTTCACTGATCATGACTGGCTTCGGTTGCGTCATGTTGATCAGTGATCTCGGCTGCTGCTTGTTGGTCGTCTCCTGTAACTGATGGTACATTCTTCCGTGGTCGGCCCCGACGTCGTTTTGGTGCCGCTATACCAATTCCACTGCTCGTGTCTAGATCCTGAACTGACTGTTGATTCTCAACTGCGGCTGCATCTGCAGATGCTGCTGTCGTGATTGATGCGTCATTCCCATTGTCTACGGCATTATTTTCGGTTACCACTGGTGCTATCCCTGTCAACCCGTCAAATTGCGCTTCCGTAACCTTTTCCTCAGGGCCAATATCCGCGGCGGCAACGGCTTCATCACGTAGGTCCAAGTATATGTCTTTAGCCATCTGCTCAAGCAGCTGTGTCGGGTAATAATAGGACAGTAGAAAGGAACAATGCGTCACTATTTCGCGATCTGATTCTAGCATTTTCACTAGGTAATTACCATAGCCAGCCGCTTCCCTTATCTGTCCTGGTCCTCTCCAGCGATGTCCAAACTTTGTGATACCCGGTCCTCTTGCGGGCCTGTAAATCCAAACTAGCTGGCCAATTCTGAATGCGGTTCCATGTCTAACATTTCTGTGGTTGTAGTACATCGCCTGTCGGGCCTGTTCCTTCTGTGTGCCAGAGCTGCTAAATCTCGTGCCGTCGTCAAGTCCGGCAACAGTGTTTCGTGGTATTCGGCTAAAGTTTAATGCGGATGCCTCAAACGACTGCACCTCAGCAATTCCGCAGGGGTTCTTAGCTTCCTTCCCAGCATACGTTCGTTGGGCTGATACCCATGTGTAGCATGTTCGGAGCCATTGTATCCGTACAGCGCACAAGGTAGGAATTCTTCCCAGTCATCTTGTTCCTCATTAATATATAAGCTAACCATATTCTTCCAGGTGCGATGAAATCGCTCCACCAGTCCCAGTAATTTTGGTATGTATGGTACTGGCGTCGACTGTTTCGCTTGCAGCAAGTTGAGCAACCCTGTGATCATCTGGCTGCCAAACGCTCTACCACCATCCATCATAATTTCTCTCGTTGGGCCTAAAACTAACACCACCTTATTTATCAAGAATCGGGCAATGCTCTTCGCGGTGTGCTCCTCTACTGCTTCTGCGACCGCGTATCGGGTAGTGTACTCAACGGCTGCTATAACGTATAGCTTACCACTATCGGTGACGGGCAAAGGACCTGCAACATCAATGGTCCATCGATCACATATATCTCCGGTTCGTACACTCCTTAGCGGCGGCACCACGCCTTGCGGTCGCGCCTTTCGTGAGCCACAATCTTAGCACGCCGATACCCAACTGCGCACTGCTTGCTTCATGTTCGTCCACCAATACATCCGTTGCAACCTCTCATATGTTTGCGGCACGCGCAAGTGCCCGGCCCAAATGCTGTCGTGAGCTTCTTTGAACGCCAGAGCCCAATAGATAGTAGGCAGCACAATCCTACTTTCCCCTATTTCAGCTAAATAACGACTAAGCCGTCTGCGTTAGTTGTTACTTCCTGCCCTTGGAAGTCTCCTTTGTGTCGCAGCGTCTGAAACATTACCGACTTGGTTTGCTCGCGTTTGATGTCGTCGTCAGTAAACTGCACTATCCCCATCTCTGCAGCATCTACTCTCCATGCAATCGCGGCTCGCACAACTGCTGTACCTGCATGTTCCAAGTCAGCGTCAAGTTCATCATTCATAACAGCAGCTGCTCCATTTAGGGATTTCACTAGTTGGCGTGCTACCTCGTCCGCGATCTCGTCCTTCGTTACACTCACGGCTAACGTATTTGGTCGATACACGTCTCTAGCGACACGTCTGTCATCACGACCGGTGACTATCACTTCCCGTATCACTGCTGTTTCGTGCTCTGCCTCGTCCTTCTCCGAGCGGTGACTGTTCTCAGCAGCTATCTCATTCGGCGGCGGATGCCCAATTACAGGGTCATTGTCTGCATCTGCTTCTACAGCGTTAGTGTCCGCGACTGGTCCTCATGACAACGCGTCTGCCACATGATTCTCTCTACCCTGCCGATACTGAATTTCGAAGTCGTACTCTTGTAAAGTCAAGGCCCAACGATGCAAACGCCCAGCTGGTTCTTTCGCACTCATCAGCCACTTGAGTGCCACATGGTCAGTCACTATCGTAAAATTACGTCCATATAAATGCGGTCGGAATAATCTAACGGCCCACACTACTGCCAAACACTCCAGTTCTGAGATATTGTACTTAGCCACTAATGGACTGTTCACCTTGGAGGCATAGGCCACGGGCTGATCTCCACTGCCTTGATCCTGAGATAGCACCGCGCCTAGCCCTGTCTTCGAGGCATCCGTAGTCAATTTAAATGGCAACCGATAATCTGGGTAGATCAACACAGGCTTCGTGCTCAACCAGGTCTTCGCCCAGGTGAATGCCTCTTCCTGCCGCTCACCCCATGTCCAGGTGCTACTCTTGCGCAGCAATGTAGTCAGTGGAGCCATCTTCGTACCAAACTCCGGCATGAATCTTCGCTAGTAGCCTGCCAATGCCACAAATTTGCGCACAGCTGCCTCATCTTGCGGGGTTGGGAAGTCCGCAACTGTTTTGATTAATCGGTCTGGAGGCTTTATCCCTACCGGCGTCAGGTCATGCCCAAGGTACGCCATGTTCGTCGTTGCGAAAGAACACTTCGTGGTCTTCAAGCTGAGTCCAGCTTCAGCTAACCTTTCCAGTACCACAGCCAATTCAACTACATGTCTCGCTACCGTACCCTTTGTAAACACGATCACATCATACAGATATAACAGGCAGCATATCCATGTCAGACCCCTTAACACGCAATTCATAAGCCTCTGGAAAGTACTTGGCGCGTCACATAGTCAGAAGGGCATCCTCTTAAATTGAAACAGTCCCCGACGGGTTGTAATTGCTGTCTTCGACTTATCTTCTTCTGCAACACCCAACCGCCAATATCCTGCATGCAAATCTAGGCTGGTGAAGCGCTGTGCTCCATGTAGGGCCTCCAACGTCTCGTCTACTCTAGGCAGTGGGTAGACATCCTTCACAGTAACGGCGTTCAAGGCACGATAGTCGACGCAAAATCGTACACTGTCATCCTTCTTCTTCACTAGTACTACGGGAAAACCCCATGCACCGGAACCTTCTTCAATAACCCCGTTGCGCAGCATAGTGTTGACTTCCTCATCAATTACTGCGTTCTCCGCGACTGCATGTCTGCGACGGCGCAGCATAATCGGTGCCGCATCTCCGGTATTGATGTGGTGAACCACACCAGTTTTTGATAGGGGCGGGCAGCCCTATTTCTTCTCCACAATGTCTGAATACTGCCGCAATAACGCCAATACCAAGTCTCTGTCGGCTAATCCCATCTCTCCGATTTGTAATTTATGCTCATCCTTCAGCGGTTCTGCATCTTCCTTGCGCAGCTTGGTCACCCATACTGCCACTCGTGCTCTCTCGAATTCGCCGTTCATGGAGAGGATCTCCATGTCTGCATCGGCCGGTATCCATTTATCTAACGCCTCTCGTGCCAGCAGCTTTTCCCGGCGACCTTCAACGTTCAATACCGCTATCCGCACAGTTCCATTGCGCACGGTGTCCACCGTCGGCGCCATCATCAGGTGCCTCTTGCCTCCGTTCTTCGGCAACGTACTAATGCCATGACAAGTAAAAGGCAAGATGATCTTCTGCCCACTCGTGTCGCGATACTTCAGCTCACGTTTACTTAAATCCATCTTGACTTGCTTATCCAACATCCAATCTTCGCCTATGAGAAACTCGTCGCCTTAGCCATCTACTAACAGCGCATCAACCGTTATTCTCTGCTGATACTGTGTCGTTCCCGTGAATCGCCACACTCCCAGGACTCGACTGGTGCCTCCACCAAAACCCTCAACAATGTCGACAGGGGCCTTCCTCTTCAAATGTCGACCGTACTGTTTTAAATCTATTCCAGCAACGCTAAACTGAGCACAGGTATCCAGTCTCACTTCCTGAGTATGCGTCTTCGTGAGAGCCAGTAATGCAGCTGGCAAACAACTGGGGTTTCTTGCTGTCGCTGCTCGCAGCTGTGCCACTCATAACGTCTTACCACCTCCGTTATCACGCAATTCCGTATCTCCATAGCATCCCTGCTGTTCGTATTGGTACTTATGCCCCGCTACTTGTCGGGATTGTTTCCGCACGGTTGTCATTCCGACTGCCTCCAGTCGCGCCCCTAGTTCTTTTCTCTTTTGCAATCGTCGACGTCGACGGGCAGCTCGATATTTCTTGGGCCGTTTCTGCCCTCTACGACTCTCAGCTCGCATTTCTGCATAGGAGCCCTTCTCCAGCTGATCCGGCAACTGTTGCTGGTACCGCTGCTCTAGCAGTAGTAACTCCGTAGATGTCTGGGCGGCTATTGGTCTGGCCGGAGGTTGAGCTGTCACTGCTGCTGTAGTTGCTACATCTACTGGCTCTTCCTCGCTGCATGTGTCAGCTGCTGCTCGTTCTCGCCGTTGTTGTTCTTCTCTGCGTACCACCTCCGCGGCTACTTGCGCTTCACGGCGGCGGCGGCGATCTTGCTTCAGGTACTGAGACTCCCGGAGCTCTGCGATTACGTGCCTCACTTCTTCCCGTAGGACATTGGCTCGCTCTGTCTGTTGCTCATGCAGTTCGACGATCAAAAGCTTTCGGGCGATGGCCAACTCGGCTTCTGCACGGCGCTGGCGCCTCTTTGCTGCACGGGTCGCACCACCGCTCACCAACCATCTCTTCCGGTACAAGCTCTTCGGTATCCTTACCTTTGTAGCCGCTCTTGGCACCTTTACCTCACTCATTACTGACGCCAGAACGCCTCTGCCTGTCACGACAACCTCACGCGGCGCTTTAGTTGGCTCCTCTGGCACCCAGGGGCCCGCCATTATATCGCTTCCAGCTGCTACGGCATTTCCCCGCTGCACCATGGTCATCCGAGGACTAGACATCTTCGGCGGTGGTCACGTCCTTGTTTCTTGCCAGTTCAGCTTCTGTCATCGACACCATAGTGCTGCGGCCCGCTCTCGCCGTCTCGACTTCAGTTCGGTAGCAAACGCCAGTACCAACACCGCTCTCCGCTCGCTGCCCTTGAGCCGCCGCACAAGGTACGCTTTCGCCTTCGGTTCATGCGGCGCAGCGTCCCTTTTCCGATTGACGCCACTGCCGTCGTCTTCTCCTTCAGCGCTGACAGCCGCAACATCTTCGTCTGCATCTTCGTGAACACCGACACCGCCGCCTTCTTTTTCTGCCACATCCACAATTGTAGCTCCGTCACCTCTTTCTTCCACTCCGTCTCCGCTGCTCTTCCCCCAAGCGGGATCACCTGCGGCGGGGCTGCTCTTCCCCCAGAATGAATTGCTCTTCTCAGGGCAGCTCCTTTCAATAAATTGCACTTTTGCCCCTGCCACAGTGTCTCGCTGGGTAGCCAGCACCTTCTTCTCTGCGTGATGGTACCGCTTCCTAGTCATCTGTTCGTTCTCGTTAGCACATTGATCGAGGTGTGCCTCTCTCGACAGCAGCACCCCCGCCTCTACTGCCGTGCCTCGTTTCCCTGACGCTGCGGCGGCTTAGCTTTCGCTTCAGCGGCATTTTCCTTGCTAGCTTTTGTCGCGACTGTTAGCTGAGCAGCCTCCTCTTCGTCCATTGCCGCAATGCGCACAGCGACCAGTGTCCACGCTGCCCGCAGTAGCTGCACTCACGTTTGGCCTTCCTCTGCGCGATTGGTCTCGTATCCCTCGCATCTACCGGCCCATAGTGCCCGGCAGCGAAGCCACGACAACCTACGCTTCCACGTCCTCGGCCTCTGCTGTACCATCATCCGCTGAACCCTCGGCCTCCTGATCTTCCGTGCCCGTCATTCCTCCAGTTCTGCTGTACAGCGGGTGCGGCTCGTCCATGCTCATCGTCTTCGGCGTCCGTACGGCGCACCGCCTTCACCTCTAGTGCTCGTGCCTTGGTCTTAGTAGCGGCCGCCTTCGGTGTCGTGCTCCCAGCGTCCTCAGTAGCGGCAGCCTTTGGTGTCGTGCTCCCAGCGTCCTCAAATTTACCAACTCCCACCATCGCCATCAGAGCTTGAATGACAGCCAATAAAAGTGGATCTTCCTTCGCCTTTTCCGCCAATCCGCTAACAGCCTTACCTGCGGTGTCATACACAGGTCTGGATTCTCCACCGAACCCGAGGTCCAGTTTCTTCCAGTCGATCTGATCGTTCACTTCCGATCTCTCCTTCTTCCGCCGACCAGCTTCATCGTCTCCAATCGAGTCACGGACCATGCGATAGCATCGCCTGGCCTCCTCCCAGTCGGCCACCTTGCGGCCTTCTCCCTATTCGCCACACTTGTCTTCCGCATACTGAACAGCCTCTTTAAGTGTCTGCGGGTCGGTGCCACGCGTCTGGGTCGACATCACTTCAGTGTTCATACCATTGAGGAAGGCCTCCACGTACGTCTCAGCCGGTGCCCTCTTTCCGAACCCGATATCTAACAGACAATCTGCAAAATCACGCAGGCGTTCACCTGGCTGTTGTACTCTCTTCGCTAGTCGTTGTAGTATTTGCCAAGCGTTATCTCTTCGGCCATACTTAGCGCGCATCCGCTCCACCAAGAACGCGACTGTGCAGTCATCCAGCTCCATGGTCTCGGTAAGCGAGATATACCATTTTTGTGCTTTTCCTTTCAGGTGTTGCACGGCTCCACTGAACAGCTCGCCCGCCGTCGATGTGGCTCCGCCCAAGCGCTCCTGACTTTTCACTTCCTCCAAGACTGACGCCAGCCAAGCTTCGACCGACTCACCCGGCTTCCCTTTGAAATCGTCAATCTTCAACTCCTTCCGCCTCGATTGCTGTTCGCGCACCACGATCGTCTGCGCTGCGGGTGCTGGTGTCGGTGCCATCGGTGTCGCGGCGACAAGCCGTTTCACCATGCCTCGCTGCTGCGCTGGCGTCAAGACATTCCACCAACCCATGTCGTTCAAGTCATCTTCCTCGTCATCGGCATCTTGGTTTTGCTGATTCGAGGCTACTGCTCGCGCTGGTAGTCCTTCACGTTGCGGTGTTTTCATGCTGTCTGCTGCTATCATCTTCTCGACGCTGGGAACGGTTGTTGTCGATGTCCTCATGACTGCTGCTATCATCTCTCAGGCCACCAGCTCCAGCGGCTGCGATACGGACGTTGCTGCTGACCAACACCGTATCGTTGTCCCTATCGTTGTTGTTGCCCAACCGAACGGGGGTTGGTGACGTGCGCTGTTTCTTGTGGGCGGGCGCACCACTTGCTACTACTCTGACTTGCCGAGGTTTGCTTCTGGGCGTGCTACCCGTTGAAGTGCTCACATTGCGCGCTGATTCTGTTGCGCGAGTTGTCATCGTCATCTTGATGCTGCGGTTGCTTTTCTAATGTTGCGTGTGGCTGCTTCTTTAGTACTGTTGATGCAATTAATAGACTGCGTGCGACTGGTCGTATTCAGCTGCCACTCACTCTTTCCGTCTTCTTCCTCTGCCTATCAGTTCTCTCTTGCTTCCGCCAGCTCTCTCTCTCACTTCCGCCAACTCTCTCTCTCTCTCTCTTTCTCACTTCCGCCACTCTCTCTCTCTCTCACTTTCGCCAACTCTCTCTCTCTCAGCGGCTCGTCCGAGTCTGCGCCCGCAAAGGCTGAACCTCGTATCAGCGCCTCTTACTCTTCTTCTCTGTGACGGAGCTGACCGTGTTAGTCGGCCCCTCTATGACCACCAAGTAAGCAATCGGGTTGATTCTGTATTTTACGATCCTGTGCGCCAGTCTTGTCCAGCGGCCGCAGGACGGTGTCCGGTGAGCAAACATGCCAGCTGCCTCTAGATATACACTACTCACGAAATATGCACGACAACTGGCCGGCTATCCGAGTACAGAAGGCGCAATCACGTTCCCCTCGGGGCGAGAAGTGTGTGTAGGTGGCGGGCGGGGTGGGCTATGATACAACCGGGGCTAGTCCACCTCTCTTAGCCTCTGTCACACTCTACGCGCGGGCCGCTGATACCGCCACCTTCTCGGAGGGCTGCTGATACCTGCCTCCCCTTGGTTCACGTCGAATCAACCCTGCGGCTATCTCAATCGTTCAACAGCAATGTATTGGAGTTACCAGGCCGGCAACACTCTACTCCGCTCCGTGGTTTGCGCTCCACTGAGCAAATCTTGAACTGCGCTGCTGCTGCTCCTTTGGCTTCTCCTGCGGCTGTACCTGGGTGAACGGCGACTGTTCACGGCCGTCCTCAGCCGCATGTTTACTGCGATCTTCGGCTTGCGCCTCTTTGGGCAACGCGATCTCCGCTCCGCAGCTACCACACTTTGCCAGCAGTCAGTAGGCCAGCACACCATCCGGGGTTGCCGCTGCGTCACCGCTATCTTCTGCCTTGGGTCTTGTTCGTCGTCGTCCGTCTCCGTCGCGCCGCTGTCCTCGCGTCCGTCCTCGTATT
>BSXT01000129.1:0-30499 GCA_030267785.1 Phytophthora fragariaefolia
CCAACGAGTGGTTGGCAGAATCTCTGTCCTAATGCATGCTTCTTATTGGCAGATATCTGTTGCTTTCTGCCAATAGTAGTGCTTCCTACTATGAATGGTGACCACACTGCATGTGGCCCACCTGAATGTATCCATTAGTGCATGTCGCACTAATGTGGATGTTGCTTGAATGTGTAGCCCCGCTACACAAACGAAGTTCGTGTGACGCGCCCATCCTGGGGTCCATGCGTTAGTGAGGACAGGCGTAGTGCCGACAGGGTGCAGTAGATGTCATTCTCCCTCGTGGCAGGATGTCCCGAAGCAAATCAACACGGGGAAATTCGTCTGGTGTTGACACGGTACTCGCTGGAACCAGTGTCGAGAAGCACGTTGCCGTTCTCGTAGACGTTCTTCACCACGAAAGGCCCCTTGGTGACGGGTTCCGTTTTCTTCCGCTGTCGCGCAGGGATGCGGAGTATTACTTGGTCTCCGACTCGGTAGAAATGCTGCAGACGTCTCATGTTTTCTCGGTCATTCTCTTGTGGCGAAGCAGCTTCACAAAAATCGCTGACGTGAGGGAAGCTTGCACACGGTCCGCCCGGACGGCCGAATATCGGAGGGGGTACTCCGTTGATCTGGAGCGATCAAGTTTACCTTCTGCTCACCTTGTGTACCCGACGGCTGGGCGGGTTGCACTCTTCTGATGATCACGAGGACATCAGTGGTGGCCAAGACGGAGGTCAGGGGATCGGGGTGACGGCGGCGCTGTAGTGGGCTTACTTAGCTCACTACTTTGGCTTACACGTGTGCGCGACGTGTAGGAGGAAGCGTAGGTGTATTTAACTTAGAATAAGTATACTTAGCTCCGTAAGTATAGTTAATCTAAATAAAGACTTATTAATAACCTTTTGGTAGAAAATGATAACTGAATTTGAATGTTAATTTTGCTCTTGCCTCCTAAAACTGATATCTATAAAGAAAGGATCTGCCAACGAGTGGTTGGCAGAATCTCCGGTTTTATGCATGCTTCTTATTGGCAGATATCTATTGCTTTCTGCCAATGCTTCCTACTATGAATGGTGGCCACACTGCATGTGGCCCATCCGAATGTACCCATTAGTGCGTGTTGCACTAATGTGGAGGTTGCTTGAATGTGTAGCCCCGCTACACCATCCCCCCGTTAGGACTTGATGGCCTCGACACATCAATCCAAAGACTTCTCCGGAGGTGATACTCGTGCTCTTTTGGAATGAGCACGTGTCGTGTAGGATCACAACGAAAGTCCTCGTTCCGTATAGGAACGAGCCCTACCAACAACACTCTCCCTCCCTCGAAAGGTCGGTTGAGCTTTGTTGGGATAAAATCTGAAGACCAGATCCGATCCATTACACCGGGCTGGACGATGCCTCTGTGCAGTGTCGGTTAGGTAGGTGTACCCCGTAATGTGCACCACGAACCACGAGCGAGCGTTCGGATGCACTTAGGTTTGCGTTTTCAAGCTATCCCACTGTGGTCCCTCAGTTAGGAAGGGTACCGGGTCAGTCAAGACCTTGTACAGTGGAGCCGAAGGAAACCCTCGGCGAAAGTCCAGCTACGCTGGGGGGCTCTGCCTCGCGCCCAGTAAATACACTCAGAGGCTTTTCTCTGCCTCAACACTCGGCCACGTCTCTCTCTTGGCCTTACCAGGATGAGGTCTTGACTATACCGGGGCATGAGTTGTGAGACTATCGACCAATGCGGCAACCTCCGACCAACGAAACTCATGAGTTATGGGTTCGGAGGACGAAGGAATTAATACCGAAGGTCGTGGGTTTCGACGAGGCCGTTCACGGCGGGTACGGGTGACGAACATCTCGGACCGCTTAGTCACTTGCCCAGTGCATCTACCTCTCTTGCTGTGGGTTCCCAGAGGGGACCTACCGAGGACGGAAGGGTACGTGCGACTAGGCTCGGACAAGTATAACGAGTGGCGAGGCCTCGCTTACCCCCGTTTAAGAGACTCTGATCTCTATAAGACCGAAAGTGAGATCTACAAACGATGGTTGGCAGCCCAACCATTGGCGGTGGAAAGAGTGCCGTATACGACTCCCACAAAGATCCTGAGACGACCGAGCGAATCCTCGGAAGGGAGCGTGTCTGATAGGGATGATCAGGCGGGGTGCGCCACAGCTACGACAGAACCTTCGACGGAGATGGGAGCTGAGGCGACGCACCAAGAGTAGACACGTCCGAAACTTACTGCGCACTCTGACAGGGTGTCGGAGGCCTCGGAAGAGGCTCAACTGAAACTGGAAGGAGCCTATCTCGCTGCTGCTACAGTGTCCGAAGATTGGGGGGACCGCGACGCTGTGAGTGCGTCAGAACACCCCGGTAATGATATTGAGTTCGAAGATTACGCTCGCGAGTTAGCATTTCTGCTGGACCTTACCGAGGCCGCATCTACTACGCTCGACTGTACTGGACCGCATGTTCAGCACACGTCTCTCAGCATGGAGCAGCAGGATCGTGTAGTGAAGGTTCTGAAGGACCATGAGCGAATCATGATCTCCAGTGGGAATGCTCTGCCACCACCCGCGGTGTGTTGTGTGATATCGATGTTCAGGGGCATCCACCGGTCAAACAGAAGGATCGGAGGATACCGGTACGACATCTGAAACAGCTTTATGAGTTGCTGAAGGGATTGTTGAAGGCGGGTCTCATTGCCTTCTCGGACAGCCCATGGGAATCGCCGATTGTGATTGTTCTGAAGAAAAACGGAGTGGATATTCGTTTGTGTATTGGCTACCAGATGGTAAACTCTGTTACGGCTATTATGGAATATGCGATGCCCTTGGTTGATGACTTGCTTACGGACATGGAGGAGTATCTGTGGTACTGCTCCCTTGATGCTGCCAGTGGATTCTGGGCAGTGATGATGACTCAGAGAGCTCGGAAGATCTCGGCTTTTATTTGTGCACTGGGGCATTTTGAGTGGCTTCGAATGCCGTTTGGATTAAAAAACGCCCCGATGATCTATCAGCGGATGATTGACAACGCTTTGTGGGGGCTCGTTCAACCCCGAGGAGGTTGGTCCGCCTTCGCGGAACGCGTCCGGATGGCTGAGGCTGCAGATGCAGCCGTCGGTGGTTCACCTACCGACACCGCTACCCATGGCCGAACTCGGTTCGAGGCGGACCGTGAAAGCTCGGATATACCTGACTCCCTCTCCGCGGTCGTGAACGACCCACGGGGTGACATGTTCGCTCGCGGCGAAGCCGACCAATCCTCGCTGGTACCGGTTTTCGAACGAAGGTCGTTCGCTGATGACATATGTTTCGGCGGTGAGTCATTTGAATCATGCCTCGAGACGTTAGATCGATTATTGAGTCGCTTCGAAGAATGCCGGATTAGCGTCAGCTTTACCAAACGCATGTTTGTACAGCCCACGGTTGATTTCGTGTCCCACGCAGTGTCACGGGAAGGGTTGCGAGCTGATGCGAAGAAGCTTAAGGCTATCACAGAGTTCTCGTTCCCGAGGACGAAGAAAGGAGTGCAAGCCTTTCTCGGCGCACTGAATTATTACAGTCGGTTCATCCAAGACTTCGCGGTCTACGGTGCAGCCCTCTATCAGGTGCGCGGGAAAGACTTTGGACCCGGTGGAGACCCGTCCACTGCGAAACGCAGTTTCATAGCGCTTCAAGCGAAAGTTGATGATGCACCTATTCTGAGGCACTTTGACAGAGACAAAGAGGTCCATGTGATGCTGTTTGCCAACGACTGGGCTCTGAGCACTACGCTTATGCAAGAGCATGATGGGGTCATGCATCCGGTTCGTTTTTGTCGCCGTGTGTTGAACGACAACGAGGTGAATTACCACCCGGCCGAGAAGGAGGTGTTAGCGCTGCTACTACTGCTAAAGACATGCTACACTCAGTTGGCTGGGCGGACGATCCATGCCTATACCAGGTTTTCGACATTGGGGTGGATCAATACGTCCAAGACACTCTTCGGACGGCCCACTCAGTTCGCGGTCATGCTGTCTCCGTGGCACCTGGTGGTCCACCGAGTCAACGAGGATGACAGTGCATTCGCTCAACTGCTCCACTCTACGATCACAAATTTTGTGGGGCTAGACAAGGCTTTGCAACGCGTCGCTCCACCCTCCAAACGGAATGCGATGGTTCGAATGGACCCGGCGCTGCTATACGCACGCCTACCGAACGACCATCGAAGTTTCGTTCTGTCATTCGACGGCTCAGCCAAGACACCGAAGCATGGAGGGTATGGAAGCTGTACATGGATCCTCTAGCGACTCACTGACGGGAAGATAGAGATCGCTGCGATTGCTTATCTCGGGAGCACAACGGTGAATCAAGCGGAGTACATGGGCATGAACGAGGGCTTACGCGCCGCGCACGCCTATGGTGTAACCGACCTAGTCGTCGTTGGTGACTCGAGACTCGCAATCCAGCATTCTCTAGGGGTGATCGCATGCCCGAAGGAGTCGCTTTTGACTCAGCTGAACATATACCGAGAGCTCGTTGCGAGATTTCAATCCGTCAGATACCTCCACGTCACCCGAGAATACAACGCTTCGGCGGACTCGCTGGCAGGAGAGACGTTGGCGGTAAAGGAAGCCAAAACAACATTAACCGAGGTGTCGAAGAGCAAACTGGAACAACTAAACCGAATTCACGAAGTCATCACTGAGAGACCGAGCCGAGAAGTTACACAAGTCAGTACCCTGAGGACTCTGTCCGGGGATATGGGGACTCAGCGTGATATTTTTTCGATTTCGCACTTAAACCGAGGTTCATAACGGCTACAACTAGGCAACAAACCCAGACCGCCAAGAAGCGAGTGAGATTTGCTGATACCCATGATGAGGACTCTGAAGCGTTACTTGTGGAACCAGAACCACCGGATCGACCGAATGATGTTACCACCGAGTCCTCTCACGTTGAAAATGGTGAAATATCCCCTGGGGCAGCCGAACGGCCGCCTAGTGCTGAAGATGTCGACCCATTAAAAGTGCAAGAAGAACGACGCCGTAGAGTTGGCAGGGCGCCAGACGAGGAGCTTCGCTGGGCCAACCTCAAGTTGGTGTTGTAGGGCGAAAGCTCGAGTCTTGGATATAAAGCTACCCGAGAGGCCTGGAAAATGGCGGACCGATTTGGGCTAAGCAACGACGGTTTACTATATTTCTTAGGAGAGAACCGTCGGTGGGGCAAAGATCGGATGAACGAGACCGTCCTCCGCCTAGTGGTACCGACAACGATGGTTCAAAAAGTGTTACAGAGCTGTCATGACTCACTGGAAGGAGGTCATCAAGGTATTGTCAGAACCTTCCACCGGGTCAAAGCGGACTATTATTGGATCGGTCTATACGCAGATGTCGAGAGGCACGTGAGGTCGTGTCCAGATTGCAGCTCAAGTAAGAGCCGCCCTCAGCTACGAGGATATTCCCCTGGAAACATCCTGGCAGAGCGGACACCCCAGATTGTATCAAAGGATTTCGTCATCCCACTACCGAAGTCTCGGAGGGGCAACACCGCGTTGCTCCTGTTTCAGTGTGCATTTACTGGATTTGTCATGGCGAAGGCTATGTCGAACACCTCCGCACTGTGCGTTGCGCAAGCTTTCGAAGAATGTGTGTACAGCAGGTTCGGAGCACCGTCCTTAGTCAGACATGACCGAGATCCCCGCTTTATGAGCGAAATTTTTCAAGTCTTTGCGGAGATGATGCAATCTCGGTCGCGAGCGACTTTGAGTTATCGGCCACAAGCGAATGGTCAGCAGGAACGCTTGGTGAAGCCAGTAATGCAGCCAGTACGGGTGTATGCTGAGGACCCCCTCCAGCAAGATTGGGATGAGATTGTGGAGAGGTTGGTTTTCGCGATTAATATCTCGTAAGACACCACTCGGAAAGAGACACCCTTTTATCTGATGCATGGATGGGGCTACTCAAGGCGATGGCGTCTTCCTTGAAACGAGGGTTCGGTAGGCAATCACATGCCTTAGCATGGAGAAGAGAAGTCAACCGCCAGCAGGAAATAGCGCTGATGATGGTCAAAGAGTATCAGGCGGTCGAAAAAGCGAGAAGAGCGAGTGAACACAATGACTCTCTGAGCAAGCAAGAAAAGGCGTCTCTACCTCGACTGAGGGTCAACAAGAGCTCGGAAGGCAATCCAGAAGACGCAGAGGATACGCGTACACCGGTGAGCGAGAGTCCGAAGTCTCTCTTTGAGCTTGGCGATAGAGTATGGTTGTATATGGAAATAGTCAAACCAGGTCTCACTAAGAAACTGGCACATCGTTGGCATGGACCTTTCCGAGTTAAAAATAAGGTTGATGAATATGCGTATGAACTGGGGCTCCCGGATAGAAGTGGATATAGATTCTACCCAGTGGACCATGTGTCTCGGCTGAAGGCAGTGAGAGAGTTCGGCGACCGGCCGAAATTTTGGTCGACCCGAGAGCTCACTGACGAAGCGAGGCTAGACTTCGACGAAGAGTTGCTACCTGAGGATAGTTGGGAGCCAGACATGCTAGCAGGAGAGTATGAAGTCGAATCCATCCTGGATGACCGAAGGCCAATGGAGACGAGTACTCGGAGGTCGGTCAGAGAGTTCCTAGTGAAGTGGGTTGGCTATGACGAGTCAACATGGGAACCAATGACCAACCTCTCGTGTGGATTACTCTATGATTATTTGCGTGAGAAACGCAGTTCTCAGAGGTTCCAAATGGTCCAAGTCGCTGACGAGGACTAGGAACCTGCACGAAACTGGACTGCGGGCGGGGATGTACAGGCCGCCCTGCAGAAGAAGCTACTGTATGAAAATTGCACGATTTTATGTTTGTATATGATGTGAACGAAATTTCGGATATGGATTTGACAAAGTGGATTGACTATGGAAGTTGATGTGGAAAGAATGATGAAACGATGTTAAGTCTCTAAACTAGCGGAAAATGGTTGCTAAATAAATTGAGAATAAGTAAAATGACAGACCGAAACCTAAATCTCAGCCGTCGATGCGAGATCAGCCAACACGTCAAGTCTAGCCTGCGCAGGGGCAGTGGCCCAAGCTCGGCTAGGACGTTCGCTTGGTCGGCCGCTGGGATCGGAGTCCTAGCACTTGAGGCATCGGATGGCGAGTCAGCAGCCGCAGGGGTATCTGCAATTGCTTGGGCTTGCGCGTCAGAGAACTCATGGACCCACGGAGCAGTGACGTGGGACTGCCTCAACGCGGGGTTCCCCACAATGGCTGCACCGACTTCTTCTCGGGTCGAGCCTTCAGGAATGAAGAGCGGGACCGAAGGGTTGCACGGGGCAAACGTCGTGTTGAACGGATGATCGGCCGGCAATCCCACCCAGCAGTTTCGCCAAGGCTGCCGAGCATCCAAATCCACAACTTCGACAGTCCAAGCCGCAGTACTCGGAGCCCAAGTGAGGGTCTCGAACGAGTACTGCAGCATCGAAGGCTCCAGCAAGATCTCTGGCGGACACTTGATCTTGCCGCTGGCATCCGGGGTGCACCAGACCCAGAACCGCTTGGGAATTTGGAGCCGGAGACGGTCAGCACGCAGGTTCCAAACCTTGTTGTAAGCCCGCCATGTTGCTTCCATCTCCAGATACTCGGGCGTGTCCGACCCGATCCGATCAGAGAGCTGCTGGAACCATTGCTCGACAGCAGCAACCGAGATCCAGTGGTCGCGCTCCCAGAGGGCGAAGCCGAGGTCCGAGTGCTCGGTCCTCCCGACAGCTCGCCCTGTGAACTGACGCCACAGCTTCACCACAATGGCGAGCCTCGAAGCCCGAATCGAAATCGGCTTGTCGGGCATAAAGTCATCCGAACCGAAGGTGCAGGGAGACTCTGGCAAGCGTGCCCGAAGTATCTGCCATGGGTGCAGTGGGTCCTCCCAGTCGGCAAAAGCCTGGATACCAGCGATTGAGCACTCGGTGACACGATCACTGGCAATAGGCTGAGGAATGCGAGCGTTCAGTATCTCGCACCACGCCTCCTGAGCCCCCGGAGCCGTGAATGCAGGCACCAGCAAAGAGTTTGCCAAATCGGAGTGCTTTCGTGATGCTCGAACCCGCGGCTTCGGCCCTTGAACGGGAGCCGGGATTGCGGTCACAGGCTCGAAAGCCGTAGACTGAGTCCCGGGCATCGTGGACAGGGTTGCCGTAACCACTGTCCGGGCGCGCGGAGCCGAGGCTAGCCGGGGGGTCGGAGTAGCCACCGCACGAGCTGGGGGAATCTGGCCGGTGTGTGTGTTGACCACCCGACGACGAGCAGAAGCCGACGTCACCACCGCTGCCGAAGCCGCGGCCACCACTGCAGCCAACTTGGCAGGGTCAGGAGTGGACGTCGACCTTGCCACCGAAGCTTGGGTGGCTGCGGGCGTGTTGGACAACGCTGCCAAGCCCAGTAGCAAGGTGTCAGGCGCAGCCTCATTCTCGACTGCAGCCATCGACCGAAGCCCCGTAGTAGTGGACGCGGCGCGAGTGGGACGACCATCGCGCCGAGGCTGAGAGACCGCTGGGGACGAGAACACTTCACCAGGGGTAACGGAAGCAGTGGAAGTAGCTCCGTCGGCCCCGGAGCTTCCGTCATCATCAACCTCAACCGGTACCGAAGCCTCGGTACCGGGAGTAATTCAGCTGGGACCCACCGGCGTACATGTACTTGGGAGCGACGCGGTAGACGCCGTCGACGATGTTGGGGATGTCGGGGTCCGTGGAATCGGCGAAAACGGTGGGTCCGATCCGCTTGGAGCTGACGCGAACGAAAGTACACCACTATCCGCCGAGACCGCTATGCCGGAGATCGGCGCCGACGAAGTCGGGACTGAGGCGGCCGGGAGCGATGAAGGAACGCTCTGTGAAGGCCCACTGCTGCTGACCGTCACAGAGGTTGTTTGCTTCGCAGCTTTCCGAGCCTTCAAATCCACTGAAGGCCGACCAAGCCGCTGCTTCTTCTTGGGCGGCGGAGGCGCAGACCGAAACTTGGCGGGCGATTTTGCTGGCCTCTTACCCTTGCCTTTGGGGAGGGAAGAGGAACCACTGGACCCGAGTCGTTTGAAGTGTCGGAGTCGACAGTCAGAGACGTCGAGGACCCTGACGTAGCAGCAGCTTCACCAAGTGACCCTGAAGAAGCCAGAAGTGTCGGTCCAGAGCCCTCCGAAGACCCAGAAGCTGCCGGCGGAGGTGGGATCACCAACTGCAGTGCGCCCAACTCCTCCAAGAAGGTGGCGAAAGCAGCAGGCAGTGCGGATGCAGATGCCAAGCTAGCTCCCCCGGAGACAGAGCTCTGTCGATCGCTATGCTCCAAGTACTCTCGGAGCTGGCGGATCTGCGCGGCGTACGAAGAGATGCCGGCCTTGAATTGCTCCCGGTCTTGGCGGATGACTTTGTGGGTATCCGCCAGAGACTTGTCGAGGCGGCAGCAACGCTGCTCGACGACCGCGGCAGCTTGAGAACTCTGTTCCAACGCAATGTTGGTCGCCACGAGCTGCCAGGCAGCATCGGCATGGTCAAGCCGGATGCGCCGAAGGTTCTCAAGAGCAGCGTTGCGCTCGTGCGAAGCTTTATTGCACAAGCGCTCAGCCTTGAGTCGGAGGTCGACCTCACGACGGAGCGAAGCTTCGGAAGCGGCCAACCGCGCCTCCAGTGAAACGACGTCATCCCGCAACTCCGTAAGCTCGTACTCCCAAGGAGCAGGCGAGCGAGGGATCGGAGCCAATGCATCGACTACATCCGAGAGCGACCCAGCCGCCTCGAGGCGCTGGTCTAGCTCGTAGTCGATGCGGAGGGTTGGCCGACGATTCAAGTCGACCACCAAGAGCCAAGAAGTGGCTCTGAGCAGACTCCTGCACCTGCCGGACCGAGCGGTCGGTGCCGACGGTGACGATGTCCTCGATATCCTCCCATCGGACAGAGGAAAAGCGAGGCGCCCCAGGGTCAGTGGATGAGGCCTCGGGCGCATCAGCAGCCGAACGAGGAACAGCCCCAAGTACTGGACTCAAGGCATCGACTGGTCGAGCCAAGGATAGCTCTGAGCCCGCACCACTAGCGTCTCCAGTGGCGCAGTGGGCAAGGAACTGGGTGCCGAAACCTCGGCAACGCCAGCGAGTGGAGGACGCGACGGAGAATCTCCGCCGGCCCCGACGGAAGTTGAAGGCGGTGCCATGACGGAGACCGAAGTCTCAGGCGAAGCCGCAGGAGGTGGAGTGTCGGCGGAGGGCGCGAAGAGCACAAGCTTGAGCGCGGGCCAGAGGACTCTGACCCTGAGCCATCAAGTTGGAGAATGAACGACACTGCAACGCTCGCCACTCACGAGTGTTCGCCTTGCAGTGGGGGCAGTTGAGGTTTTGGAATTCGACCGGGTACGGAAAGCTCCGCGCTGAGGTCTAACGGTGTGAACCTTCGGGTGAAATGCTATGACACCTCCTGATTGGCCCGGATGGACAAGATTCACATTTACCGCGTTTGAGTGACATGTACTCAGTGGGCTCAGGCGGTCCTAATACTAAACTGGCTGAGTACTCTGAGTAGTCAGTATTGCGAGGGGTGTTTTAAACACTCGGATTAGTGGCGGGCACACTATTAGTACTTAGCCCGAGTCGTCGGTCGCATGATTAGCCGAAGGCTCTGTTCACACTTGATACTTGTATAGGGACCTAGGATTAGATACATATGGGTTACAGAACCCTTAATTATTAAATCAGAGCAGAATTTCCCCCCAAGGCAAAAGGGTCAAGTCCGTCCACGGTAAGCCTAGCTAGCTAGCTGTGGGGCCTGGATACACTCGGCCTCGGCGGGTTAATGGCTACCGGTGAACTCAAGGTGCATTGACTGAGAGTTCATCCCAGTAAGGCCAAGAGAGAGAAGTGGCCGAGTGTTGAGGCAGAGAAAAGCCTCTGAGTGTATTTGCTGGGCGCGAGGCAGAGGCCCCCAGCGTAGCTGGACTTTCGCCGAGGGTTTCCTTCGGCTCCCCTGTACAAGGTCTTGACTGACCCGGTAACCTTCCTAACTGAGGGACCACAGTGGGATAGCGTGAAAACGCAAACCTAAGTGCATCCGAACGCTCGCTCGTGGTTCGTGGTGCACATAACGGGGTACACCTACCTAACCGACAGTGCACAGAGGCATCGTCCAGCCCGGTGTAAGGGATCGGATCTGGTCTTCAGATTTTATCCCAACAAAGCTCAACCGACCTTTCGAGGGAGGGAGAGTGTGGTTGGTAGGGCTCGTTCCTATACGGAACGAGGACTTCCTACACGACATAAGCACCAGTTCGGACTTAGCAGCCTCGGCTGGGTAGCCGATTAGGTCCGAAACCGGACTTAGCGGACTCGGCTGGGTAGCCGCTTAGGTCTGAGATCGGACTTAGCCGACTCGGCTGATGAGTCGCTTAGATCCGAAACCGGGTTAGTGGAACTTGGCTGAGGGGGCGGCCGAGATCCAAAACTCCCCAGTTCACTTGATATTTGTATAGGAAACCTTAGGAGATGGAAAAGGGGCCAACAGACCCCCTAGGAACATAAAATCTAACAGAGCAGAATTCTCTAAGTTCACAACAAGTGCATACTCTCCCGGTAAGTCCCTGCACGGGCTGGATTATGCTGCCGTCGGCACCCTAGAGGCATAGCTTGTAGGGTGCTCGACTGGTAGCGCCAAGAGATCAAGGTCGGCCCCGGGGTTGGGGCGTGGCTCGCCGAGCGCGAAGAAAAGTCCCGCCAACTCGGCGGGCCGGTACGCCGGAAAGCCCGGGTGCCGTGACACTTCTAGCCGAGTTGCCTTTGCACTCGGTGACCTGTAAAAGCGCTAGCGCGCCGCCGTTCATCCTTTGGTGGAGGGCACAGGGGTATTTGTTGGACGGAGCCAGGTAGTTCGGCTGGGCTCCGGAGTGGCTGACTTGGTTAGCCGGTGTCTGCGAAGGTGAGACACCCACTGTCCCGGAAGGGACGAACCGCGAGGGGACCACCCTCTGCGCAGGCCAAACAAGCGCCGACCCGACTCGGCGGTTGTTGTAGTTTGGGCGGATACCCACATCTGACGATATTTGTGCGTTCTGCAACACCACAACTGGTGCCGCGACCCGGGAACAGGTGTGTGCTTGTTTTGTATAGGTGCCAGTTAACCAAGTTTCGAGCAAGGAAAGAGAAGATGGTCAAGGTGACGCCTTCGCCGAGTGGATTGAGCCCAGCGACGGCTGTAGGCTCTCCTCGCTCGAGAATCGACTCGACGAACTCGGCTGACTCGGCAGATTCGGCTACGATGGCGGCCATGGATGCGACGGCAGACAAGGCACGCAGTATCCAGTTCGACGACGAAGCGACCCGAGGCCATGGAGACGGTGAAGATGATGAAGGTGAAGATGAGGAAGAGAAAGCTGAGTTCGGCGACGTGAAAACGACCGCCGAACTGCTCGGCGAAGTGGAGGAGCTCTCGCTCCAGGTAAGCCAAATGGGGAGACCACTCCCAGTTGGGCGCAACCTGGCTGCCGAGCTCGAAGATGATGCGGACGATGACGATGATGATGATGAACAAGGTGTCGCTCCAGGGGACCGTCCGCCCTTGATACCCAGAGCGACACGGAACGCAGACACGCCGAATGCGAACAGAGTGTTGGCTCGACTCGGCGAAAAATGCGGCCCGAAAGGAAATGGATGATGATGTTTGCGCCTGTGGCAATGACACAAGCGAAGTGGCCGGTGCTCGGCCCTGAGTTGACCCAGCCAGTCAACAGCACCGACATTAACTTGCTCGTCGAAGACACGGTGCTGTTGCTGAAGGCCATAGGCTTCCAATGCAACGGTCGACCCAACAGCTTGATAATGGACGACTGGTCGCTGAGCCGAGCTGGAGCCGAATTACTCAAGTGGAAACGGCGACTGAGGCTGGCGTTCGGCCTGGAACGACACGTAGGAAGCCGACAGATGATCGCACGACGCACAGCCGAGTTCCCAGGGCTCGAAAGTGACCCCAGCCGAGTTCCTCTGCCGAAGACCCCTGAAACGAAGAAGGGGAAGGAATACATTTTCGAGCAACAAAAGGAACCCCCTACTACGAGAACTCTCTCATGCAGACCCCCAAGACTCTGAAAGGAAGAGGCGCTCGCTACGCCGAGTTCTACGACGCTGCTGATGAAGCGGAACACGGCGGGGGCGATAGTGATGATGGCCGTGATTACCGTGACAGTGCTGAAGACTCGGCTAAAGACGCCATACGGCGACTCAGCTTGGATGACGCTGAAAGGGACCGAGGCCATTACCGCGAGGTGCGATCCCACGCATCCCTCGACAAGATAGCCAAGTTCGAAGGTAAGCGTTATCGCTCGGACGACTCGCTCCAATGGCTGAAGCGCTTCATCTACGAGATGAAGGGAACAAGAATGCCCCAAGACTCGTGGTGTGAACCCTTTTCACTATGCCTCGGCCGAGCAGCGAAGAGTTGGTATCGTCATCTGCCTAAGAAGACTCAGCGGAGATGGAACCTACTCAGAGGGCGTTCCTCGATTACTACTGCTCTCTGTTTGACCAGTCGGCTCGCACTCGGTACTACTCGGCTCGGCGAAAGGAGAACGAGCCGATATGCGACTTCCTCATCCGTCTCAATGGATAGGTGGTGTCGGGATTTCGCTGTAAAACGCTGCCGCAGTCTGCCATTGAAAAGCGCCCTGGAGTTGTCGGGATGACTCCCAACGGATTCCGCGGACGCTGATTGGCCAGAGCGGATCGGTGACGACACGACGTGGCGTCTGGCTTTAGTGTGTCACACCACTGGGAAAGGGCGTAACAACCGGAATCCAGGAAATATATGGATACACTCTGAGACGTCGCCGTCAAAGGAGATTCTTGATAACGACTTCGACTTGCAGTTGAGTCATCGCCAAGGGTCGCCGACGCTCCAAGAAGTAGCAGGAGTTACAAAACGGACACATTTATACTTGATATTTGTATAGAACATGAGCAAAAAGAAGATATAGTAGGATAGCCTTCGGGCATTAATAAACATAACAGCTTTTCCTCTCAACTACTCAAGGGCGACGTTCGGCATCCGGTAAGTTCCCGTTTGCGTCTGGATAAACCTGGTCGGGAGGATCATGCCTGTCGGTGGATACTGGTACTAGTATTGTAGTTGGTGTGCATCCTGGCAAATCCAAGAGACTGTGGATTGTGTGTCAGGGTTAGGGCGAGTTATCGCCACATATTGGGGAAGGCAGAGCGCCACCCTTTTATTACTTCCCGTCGGCGTTTAGCTCCGACAGCCTCGTATCAAGCCGTAAAAGGCTGGGATCCTTCTTTCTGAGGGCCTGCGAGGACTGAGTTTGCGTGAGAGCATCCTAGCCGTAGCTCGTGGCTAGGGGTGCTGGGCTTTGTGGGCTAGCCTAATGGAAACCACGGCGCACAAGGGGAAACGACCAGCCCGAGGAACGGGTGTGGAGTAGAGCCTTCGGGTTCTTAACCTTACCTGACAAGCCTACGGAGTTATCGTGACTCGGTGGGTGTTGTCGAGGGAGTGTGCCTTTGTACATTTGTGCAAAACTCTGGCGTGTCCCAACACGACAACTGGTGCCGCGACCCGGGACTGGTGTGATCTTCTTGTGTGTTGTGATTACTGCAGGCTAGCCTTTTAACGAGCAACAAAGGAGAAAAGAAAAAGAAAAGAAAAGGAGAGAAAGAGAAGAAGAAACTAGATCAAGAACAAAAAATGGCGAAAGGATCAAGTTCAGCGGTACCAGCTACGCCGATGAAGTCCGGCGGAACGCGTGGTGACAACTCGAGCACGGCCCTGATCACGCCACAGCTCGATTCAATTGCTGAGCGCTCTGTCAGCTTCGACGACGACTCGATGACTGGATCCGACGCCAAGGATGATGAAGACCTCAATAAAGGCAACTATGACCTGGAGGAGAAGGCACCAGCGCCTATGGCGGTGACGCCGGATACTCCAGAAGATGCAGTGATGTTCGCGGGACGAAATGGAGGGGTTCGCCCCCTGTCACGATATCTTGTGGACGAATTTAATGAAGATGATGGCCCAGAACCGGCCCATGAAGACATTGAAGATGATGACGACAACCCAAAATCGCCAATAGTGACGTCTCAAGTCACAGAACAAGCCACCGGCAACCGACCGCCTCTCAATGGAGACACGCCTGCAGCCAACAAGGTGCTCAGGAAGTGCTATGAAGGTATCAAGACAAGCGACTGGGGTGAATTGTTTGAGCCGACGATGATTCGTCAAGCACTGTGGTTTGAACTGAGCAATGAGCTCGCGTGGCCTGTTAATTCGACGACAATAGAGCAAGTGGCGAAGGATACGGTCGCTTTTTTACAGGCCATGGGGCTTAAAGCGACCGAACATCCATCGCCGTCGACTCTGGAATGCTGGATCCCCGCGGAAGCAGGCGCCGAGTTGTGGAAATGGAAGAAGAGTTCAGCCTTCGGAATGACCAAGTTCTCCTATAGGCGGCAAAAGAGCAGCGGTTCAGCCGGAGTGGTCACTGACCCCGCGTCGGTACCGCTGCCGCAGACGCCGAAGAAGATTGAGCAAGGAAACCTGAAGCCGACGACAACTGGTGGAGAGTTTAGCACCACTACCGGACGCTCGCCGTATTTTCAAGACTCTCACATGGTGACAACACGCTCTGCGAAGCGTCAGGAACGAGTCGATCGTGCTGTCGACAACTCAAAAGCTACGGAAAATACTCGCCGAGGCACTGGGAAGAGTATGCGGCGACGCTATCAGCCTGACGATGACTCGTCCAGTGAAGACGAAGGTTACGACGAAGATGCAGGCGTGCAAATGAACGAGTATATGCGCCAAATCCGAGAATTGACCGACTCCGAGCAGTCAAACGCGACGCCAAGGATTGAGGTGGCGACGCATCAACCATTCGGACGAATCAAGTCGTTCTCGGGACGAAGCAATAAAGGTGATAACTCATGCAGTGGCTGCGACCTTTCATCTATGAAATGAAAGGGACACGAGCTCTGCCAAACGAGTGGTGCATGCCTTTTGAGCTGAGTCTTCGTGACGGAGCCCTGTACTGGCACCGACAACTGCCGAAGAAAACGAAACGACAATGGAGTGCACTCAGTGAAGCCTTCATCAAGTACTATTGCTCCCAGTTTAATCAGTCAGCGGAAAGTCGCTACTTTTCGGCAAAGCGCGAAGATAAAGAGCATGTCTGCGACTACCTCAACCGTTTATATGGATACGCCCGAAATGCCGGCATCCAGTTCGACAACGGAGACCGCAAGGCGCGAGACCATGTCCGATGATTTCTGAAAACTTGCGGTGACCGTGGTCTCGAGCGTCGTCTGCGTCACGTGCGCGTCAGGGATATTCACGACTTGGAGGAAATGATCACCGACATCATAAGGATTGAAAAGCGAAGCAGCACTCGTGACAGCCCGTACCAACACTCTAGAAGCCGTGAACACCCGCGCAGACGCGAAGGCAGACGCCACGATGACTCGCGGGATAATTATTACAAGAAAGACCGACGAGACCGAGACAATGATCGACGCCGCGATGACTCACGAAATACGCCAAGAACTTCCCTGGCAGAAGCCTCAATTGCCGACATGCTGGCCGAGTTACACTGTCGAGACGGTCGCACAACCCAGAACGAATTTGCAAGTACGCGTGGAAGCGACCACAGTGATCGGAGTAGCGACGCTGGTAGTGAACGGGGCTCCGATGACTCGTGGCGCTCGAACGAGGAATGGTGCGACGAGTTGCCACCAGACGAGAGCGGCCGATTTCTCGCTGCAGCCAATGAAAGTGAACGCAGAGCCGCCGCCGAAGGTACCTATGCCAGCACCGATAACCGGCAACACAGGGGTGACCGACTCGACCGCAACTTCAACCGGAATTTTCGTCCCGATGACCGACAACTAGGCCGAGACAACCGTTCACGACAATATGGGCCCTGCGCTGCATGCGGCAGTCCCTACCACTCCGTACATTTCTGCAAGAGGCGCTGCAAACTGTGCAAACAAGCGCACATGGATGGCAAATGCGAAGTCTTCCAAGAATCGGCAACCTCGTCCGCACCAAGATGGAAAAGAAGAACTTGAGTCCTGAACTCCATTCGGTACTCTACAACGACCATTTAAACTGGGCAGCCCGCCAACTGAAACTGGGTTGGTCCCTATCGGGCTGTCACAGTTAGCCGCGCCTGTGATTGAGGCGGAATGTATTTTCGCTTTCGTGGGTAAGTGCGAATGGCCGAACGATGGAGACGATATTTGTGCGCACATGACAGAAACAGAATAGGAGAGAGGCGCAAGCCTCGGTGGAGGTGAAAGGAACAGATAAAACGAAGAAGTTAAAGAAGAAGGTCCTGACAACTGGATCCTGAGTGCTCACCAAAAAGAGAAACCGCGCCGAGAACTCGCCAAGGAAGTGCAGCTACTGCCAGGCGAGTGCTTGGGGTGGTGGTCGGAGCAGAAATTCGACCGACGAGTCAGAATGAGGAAGCTGGTAAACGGAGCCGTAAATAACACAAGAACTCGGATTTTGCTCGACACGGGAGCTAATGTCAGCGTCATTTCGGAGAAATATGCGAGAAAATTGCGTTTGCGGGAGATCCTAGGGCACGGACGATGCATGGAAGTCCAAGGAATTACAAAAGGAAAGACCACGATAACTCGCCGAGCCTCGGTCAAGATCACTTTGGGCTGGGAACGAGTTTATGTTTTTGAATTATGGATCATGGACCACAATGTTGACGTAGTCCTCGGCACAGATTTTATGATCCCCGCCGGAGTTCGACTGGATTTGTTCCAGGCGAACGCCAAACTCCCCGATGAAGTCATGATTCCTTTGACCAAGACAAGGAGTATGCTCGACGAGCCAGCAGTACCGCAGACTGAGGAAGGACCGACAGAATCAATGGCAATTCCAGGTCGAGAATGGCGGGAGTTCAAGTTGCGGCGAAATAAACCACCAACGACAACTCACGAGCTATGGATACGATGAACTGAGAAGTTAATTCCTTCAGTAACGAAGTTTCACAAGGGCAGACCCACGCGGGTCCGCTTGACGAACTTGACAGATAGGCTGGTGTTGTGCCCAACTCACTTGGCTATTGTCGCATGGGTACCGATAGGGACCCTCCCAAAGCAAGTGGGATACGTGCGACTTGACTCCAAGAAGTACTCGGAGTGGCAGGTCCTCGCGTATGAGGCTAACACTTTTCCGTCGTGAACGTGAATTGTACGAGGAGTGGCTGGCCGCCCAGCCCCCGACAGTGGACCGCCCATCCTATACACGACCCGAGCAGATATTACGACAACTCATATAGCGATTCCGTCGGCACGATAGCGGACGAGGAAGCCGAGGATACATCAGTGGATGAAGACCCGGCTGGATCACATGCGATTCACGAAGGAATTGTGTCCGTTGCGATTTCAGGTCCGCCATGATCAAAACAGCACATTTAAGAAATGCTACAAGCAAAGCCAGAGGAGCGGTTCATGAAGCCGTAGTTTCGGAAGCGATGACGAGCAGTGAATCACCAGGCTGCTCACCAGGCGTGCCAACAGCGGTCGCAACGACAATTGAGGCCTCTCCCGACAACTCAATCGATGTTCTGGAACAAACATTTGTCTCGGTAGTACGCGTGCTTACTACAGCAGGCACTGGCAGGGGTGATGACAGCTCATATGAGCAAGTTGCTGCTGAATTTGAACTCGAAGATTATGCAAAAGAACTAGCATTCTTACCCGATTTGACAGAGCCAGCTGAGACCAAGCTTGACTACTCGGCAAAAAATGTCCAAAACCCCGAACTGTCGGCACTGAAGATTCACGACAAAATAATGATCGCTAGCGGCAACGCGCTGCCTTCACCAGCTTACGGCGTCGTTGCGACATCGATGTAGGGGGACATGCGCCGATCAAGCAACGTGCGCGACGAATCCCACTCCGACAACTAAAAAAGCTGTATGCATTGCTCAAAGGGCTACTTAAGGCGGGACTTATCGCGTTTTCCGACAGCCCGTGGGCGTCCCCGATAGTCATTGTACTGAAGAAGAATGGTCTCGACATCCGGCTATGCGTCGACTATAAGTTGGTAAACACAGTGACGATGATAATGGAATACGCAATGCCACTTGTCGACGACCTACTCACGGACCTCGAGGCATATTTGTGGTTCTGCTTGCTTGATGCAGCAAGCGGATTTTGGGCCATCATGATGACAATGCGGGAGCGTAAACTTTCTGCGTTCGTGTGCCCAATTGGTCATTTCGAGTGGCTGTGCATGCCCTTTGGCCTCAAGAATGCGCCGATAATTTATCAGCGCATGATTTACAACGCTCTCTGGGGCTTTGTGCAACCCAAGGGTGGCTGGAGAGCTTTCGCTGACCGAATACAGGCTGCAGAAAATCGTACCTATAAGTTACGGCAACTCAGGAACGAAGCGTCAATGCATTGGTCAGCAAATCCACAGAACGTCCGGACAAAATTCGAAGCAGCCCACGAAGACTCGGTCTCAGCGGACCCAGTGTCACAACTAATTAATAGCCCGGATGCGGACATGTTTACCACCAGCGAAGCCGATACATCAACTCTCGTCCCGGTCTTTGACCGGCGATCTTTTGTTGACGACATCTGCTTTGGCGGTAAAACGTTCGACGAATGCCTGGTAACACTGGACAAACTACTGAATCGTTTTGAGGAATGACAAACCAGCGTCAGCTTCACCAATAACATTTTTGCGCAATCACGAGTGGAATTCGTGTCCCACGATATCTCACGGGAAGGTATGCGAGCCAATTCAAAGAAACTAACCGAGATCACCAAGCTCTCATTCCCGAACACCAAGAAGGGAGTTCAATCTTTCCTCGGTGCAATTAATTACTACGGCCGCTTCATTCAAGATTTTGCTGCAGACGGAGCCGCGCTCTACCAGCTCAAGGACGATGATTTCGAACCCGGGGGTAACTTATCGATAGCTCGGCTAGTTTCGCTGCGCTTCAACGAAAAGTCGCCGATGCCCCTATATTACGACATTATGACATGTCGAAAGAAGTGCACCTGATGTTGTTTGCGAACGAGTGGGCACTCAGCACGACAATTTTTCACAATGCATGACGACAAGTTACAACCAGTGCGGTTCTGCGGTCGCGTCCTTAAGGACTCAAGGACGACAAGTTACACCCAGTGCGGTTCTGCGGTCGCGTCCTTAAGGACTCAAGGACAAGTTACACCCAGTGCGGTTCTGCGGTCGCGTCATTAAGGACTCAGAACTCAACTATCACCCGATCGAGAAGGCGGTGTTGGCCTTGCTACTAGTACTAAATTGGATCTACAAGTCGAAATCGCTGTTCGGCAGAGCTTCCCAGTTCTTAGTGCTACTTTCACCCTGGCATTTAATCGTACAACGAGTCAAAGAAAAGGATTGCGCCTCCACGCAACTGCTCCATGCCACGGTGACCAACTTTGTCGACTTGGATGAAGCACTAGCACCTGTGGCGCCACCAAAGCAAGGGTCGCCGACAACTCGGCTGGACCCCAGCTTGCTATACGCGCGCATACCAATATCGCATGACGGCTTTGTGGTCTCCTATGACGGGTCAGCAAAACACCCGAATTTTGGAGGCTACGGCAGCTGTTCCTAGATTGTGTTGCGACTTTCCGACTGGAAAATAGTGATCGCTGCGAGTGCGTACCTCGAGACCACCACGGTAAACCTCGCCGAGTACACCGGCATGAACAATGGTGTACTCGCAGCGCTTGAACTTGGCGCCGACAACTTAATTATCATTGGGGACTCGAGGCTTGCAATACAACAATCCCTAGGGGTGATCGCGTGTCGGAAGGAGTCGCTAATGCCATGCTCAACCGGCACAGAGAACTGACAGCACAACTCCGATCAGTGAAATATCTTCACGTAGTCCGAGAATATAACGCTGCCGCAGACTCACTTGCAGGAGAAGCCCTGGGAGCCAAGGTCTCAAAGTGGTGCTAAGTGAAGAGCGGAAGAAAGAACTATCAGAGCTCAATCGCTTCCAAGAAGTCATTTATGAGTTGTCGGCAGAATAACCAAAAGCAAATCAACCCGAGTCGAATGATTTCGTTCAAATTACATGTACAAACGGAAATGCTTCCTTGCCACGAAAAACATTCGCAGATTTTGTCCAAGACGAACCAGACACCATCTCAGTGATGACAAGACATCAGAGGAGATCAAGGGAAAAACGTGTCAAAATTACCGGTGCGCGTCCCGATAGTTCAGGCGAAGTCTTAGACGAATGCGACAGACATCCCGACAACGCAAGTGAAGACAACGAAGAATTCAGACAAATCTCGACAACTCAAACGAAGAACCCCAAACACTACCAACGATACCAAACGCCGAAGATATAGACCCAGTTGCAGTCCAAAATGAACGACGCCGGCGGGTAGCCAAAGCTCAGGAAGAGGAGTTGAAGTGGGCGAACCTGAAAGCTATGTTACGAGACAACTCGGCGAAACTGGGAGACAAAGCAGCACGAGACGCTTGGAAAGTAATGGATCAGTTCGTGCTGTCATAGGACGAAGTGCTCTACTATGAAGGAACGAGTCGTCGGAAGAAAATGACGAGCAAGCCGAGATTGCGCTGCGCCTAGTGGTGCCGACCACGATGATTCAGGAAGTCTTACAGAATTGTCACGACTCGTTGGAAGGAGGCCACCAAGGCGTAGTGCGCACTTACCAACGGGTCAAGTTGGATTATTTTTGGATCGGGCTATATGCAGATGTCGAGAAGCACGTGAGATCGTGCCCAGACTGCAGTTCAAGCAAAAGCAGACCTCATTTGCGAGGACACTCACCGGTAAACATACTAGCCGAATTTCCGTTCCAACTGGTGTCGATGGACTTCGTAATACCCCTGCCGATATCTCGGCGAGGGAACACGGCGCTGTTGCTATGTCAATGTTCTTTCACCGGGTTTGTTATTGCGAAAGCTATGTCAAATACCGACGCTCTACGAGGTTGCCCAGGCGTTCAAAGTATATGTGTACTGACGATTCGGTGCGCCATCATTGATCAGACACGACCGCGACCCAAGGTTTATGATTGAGGTATTCCAAGCATTCGCCGAAATGATGCAATCGAAGTCCAGAGCGACACTGTGTTATCGTCCCCAGGTTAACGGGCAGCTAGAGCGTTCAGTAAAGACTGTGATCCAATCAGTGCGAGTTTACGCTGAAGACCCACTACAACAGGACTGGGACGAGATCGTCGAGCGCCTCGACTTCGCCATCAACACCTCTATGGATACAACTCGAAAAGAAACACACTTCTACTTGGTTCACGGCTGGAATGCTCATTCAACACTACGAACCATGACGCCGTCATTACGGCGAGGAACAGCGAAACAGTCTGACGCGTTGGCCTGGAGACGCGAATGCAATCGACAACAAGAAATATCACTAGAAATGGCCAAGGAATATCAAGCCACTGAGAAAGCAAAACGAGCGAGAGCGCACAACGTCGACAAGAACGTGCCACGACGACTCAAACAAGCCCAATTGACACGCCAACAGGACCCCAAGAGCAAGCCGAAGACTCAAACAACGTCGCGAGTTCACCCAAACCACTCTTTGAGGTGGGCAGCAAAGCCTGGCTATATATGGAGAGAGTGAAGGCAGGACTCACAAAGAAGCTCGCCCACCGATGACATGGGCCCTTCCGAATCAAGAAGAAAGTCGAAGAATACGCGTACGAGCTCGAGTTACCAGACCGAAGTGGCTATCGTTTCCACCCGGTTCAATTATCGAGACTGAAGCCCGTGCACGAGTTCCAAAGTCGACCGACAACTCGTCTTGCGCCCGACATCTCAGAACAAACACGACTGGACTTTGACGAAGAATTACTGCCTGAAGACAGCTGTGAACCAGACCAACTTGCGGGTGAATACGAAGTTGAGACCATCTTCGACGATAAAACACCACTTTCGACAAGTACTGAGCGACCGGTGCACGAATTCATGGTGAAATGGGTTGGTTACGATGAACTAACGTGGGAACTCGCTTCTAATTTGTCATGTGGAGGCTTGCTTTACGACTACCTGCGACGCAAACGCAGTGAGCAGCGTTTCCAGATGGTTCAAGTAGCGGACGAAGACTAGTAGATTATCACAACATTTCAACGTCAATTTGAATTGCGCCTGCGGCTGTGCAGCCCAGGAAGTGCAGACGAAGGAAGGTATTGCAGAACGAAACGTGCATGATTTTATTGAAATTAAAGTGTGTCTCGACAAAAAATTAAAGTTAAGTGAACAAGCGAACTGTACCAAGCTGCGACAACAGAAAACCAACGAGAAACCCTTCAGCCTGATCACGAGACAAGAGACAGCGACGACTACCCAACGAGATCAAATCTCAGTGACGCCATCCGAATCGGCGGTAGTAGCTTGAACAAGCAACTGCAGCTGAACGTCACTTGCCGGAGCGGGAAGCGAGGAACGAACTGGACCTGTAGGCAGTATGGGAACGTCCGACGCAGACTCATCCAGCGAAGATGGAACTGGCGGGACTTGCAGCCAGCTTGTGGAAATCTCATGCGGATCCAGAGATGGGTCCAACACAACACAACTTGGTCACGGACCATGTCACGAGAGTATCCAACTGGAAAAAACAGTGGGAACGAAGGATTACACGGCACAAAGTCGTGTTGTAGGGGAGTTGAGAAGGCACACCAACCCATCCACTACGCTATGGCTCTTTCCCTTCTAACGCCGGCACCTCACTAAGCCAATCCGTAGTCCGTGGAGTCCACGCGAGAGGTTCCAACGAAAACCCAGGCATCGACGGCTCAAACATCAGCTCGATATCCAAGTCAGGAAATCGATCGCTACGACACCACTCCCACAAGGTGCAGACTAATATCTGCCAAAGCCGGTCGCTGCATTGAGTGCGCTCACGCACATAAGCCATCCAGCGTTCCTTGACAGCATCCAAGCTGACCTGTAGGGACGGACGAGAAGCTTCGTCGAGCGACTCATTAAGCGCACGATAAGCCACCTGGAAATACAACTCGACGGCACAAGCTGGGATCCAATGATCACGTTCCCACAAAGCAAATTCCACGGCTGCATCTGCCTCAGAACCAAACCCACGGAATGCGCGCCAGTAGGACCGAACGCGGAGAGGAGCCGGAGCTCGCTGGGAAACCTTGCAGGTCGGATCAAAAGCGGTGGTATCAAACAAACACGCCGGTGGAGGAAGATGTCGGAGAAGACGCTGTCACGGGTGACTGGGGCTGGTATAGTCCATGAATGCTTCCAATGTCGTCACGGTACAAGGAACTCTAGTTTTCGCGGAGACGGCAGACGGCAGACGACAATTGAGAATCCTCGTCCAGCACTTCGACGCCCCTGGCCGACGAAATTCAGGCGAGATAAAAGGTTGAGCCTACTTGGCCACTTGCTTCGGCACGCGCACGATGGGAGGCGGACCCCCGGTAGGAGCTGGAACCGGAAGCGGACGCTGAGAACCCCGAACCACGCCAGGCATCGACGAAAGCGTGGCGACGACTCGCGATGTTGGTTTTGGCTTCCGACCTGTCGAAGAACGGGACGCAGATCCATGTCCGCGAACCCGCGTCGGAACAGTCCAAGGACGTCCTGAATCACGCTCGCCCAATGGTCGCCGGCGTGAGAGCGACGCGAATTCCGCTGCTGTCGCCAGGTCCTCCAAGCTTCAGTATGCCTGGGCCCAACGGTCGAGGTGCCCCTCGTACCGGCGTACGAACGGCTGGAAGTCTGCGTCGCCCGCGGCAAAGGTGAGCGAAGCCACCCGAAACGTGAGATATCGCCAAGGACGCGACGCGTATAACGCGTCGACGCTCGTGCGCGTAAGCAACGCAACGTTCCAAGACGAAGGAGCCCGGTGACCAGCGGCGGGAAACAGCCAGTCCGCTGGCGGCATGAAGGCCACGCGCACGTCGCGCACCGTCAAGTTGCCCAGCCGGTGTGCACTGAGTGTGCGGGGCCATGGCTGATAGCGGCGACCGCGCCACTCCGACTCATCCTGGTACGGTGGGATAGCCGGCGAGAAGAAAAGGACACCACCCGTTCCTCCTCGCGAGCCGACGGAGGACCTGGCAGAGCTGAACGAACTCGACGAGGATGAACTGGAGGACGAGCCGTCCCCGTCGGACGCGGCCGAGTCTGCCGGGGCAGAACTATGCCCTGCGGGCTAGCGGAGAGGAGGCGAAGTCGACTGAGACGGAGAAGACGACACTGGTTGTGGGCTGTGGCGGCGAAGCCGGCGACGCTTGGCGTAACGAGGCGAGGTCGGCGTCCCACCATCTGAAGAATGTGCGAGAGCGAGCCGTGAAGAGCGAGACCGCGACGGCGTACCAGAAGCCCCGGACGGAGTCGTCGCTGCACTGTTGGAAGCCCCAGTGTCCGCGACGGTGGACGTGCGACGACTCCGACGCAGCTGAGGCTGCCCAGGCGACAGCACAGAGCCGCTGCCCGGACGGCCAGGTGTGCGGGGACCGCTCGCGGCACGCCCAGAACGGCTGCATGATGTGGGGGTGGACCGCGTGGTGGCTGGAGTCGACGGACGCGGGAAGACGGGCTGCGTGGGGCCTGTAGGTCGTCACGAACAAGGCGGGCGAGCTCACGCTCGAGCCGAGCCTCCCGGAGCAGACGACGCCAAGCAGCGGCACGCTCTGCGTGCTCTCGTTGCGACCGAGCCAGACGCTCGTCCAAGTCAGTGATGCGGCGGGCCTGTTCACGCTCGCGTACAGCCAAATGTTCCAGTCGGCGAGCCGCCACGCGGCGGTACTCAAGTAACGCAGAACGGAAGCGCTGAGCTCGACCCACGGACTGCAGCTCAGCCGTGCCGGCACGTGCAGCGTTCGCCTCTGCAGCGATGCGGGCGGCGGACGCAGACGACACCGACGCCTCCAAGTCCTGAAGCCGCGCGAGGTCTCGCTGCCGCTCCTCCGCGTGAGCCGTCAACAACGCGTTCATGCGCCGGACGTCCTCCTCTAACGGGACATTGAGCTGCTGTGCTGCTTCGGCTGCACAGCGGCTCTGGGCAAGATCGGCCTGGACCGCCTGCAGTTCCGCGACGGCAGCGTCGCGTTCTTGACTCAATCACACGACTGCAGTGGACGCTTGGTCGCGCGCGGACGTCGCCGCGCCAAGCTCTGCATTCACGGCGGACAGGGTCGCCTGCAGGCTCGCCGCGTCGGCGCGAGCACGTGCCAGCTCGTCCCGGAAGTGACGGGGCACTGTGGACGACACAGTGGGGGCCGTCGGCGGAGACGTCGCCAGCGTTAGCCGCGCCGACAATCGGGAATTCTCCGCGCGCGCCGCAGCAAGCTCGTCTTGCAGCTGGTGGATGTGCTCGGTAGCCGCCTGTTCTTGGACGCGGCACCGGGTCTCCAGGCCATCGGCACGGCCGGCGCGGCCGTGAAGACGCGCCGCCTCATCTTCTCGCCGCGTGTTCTCACGCTCCAAGGCCTCGACTTGATCGTGCAACCGGTTGACCGTGCTTGCGCCCAGCTCAAAACCCTCACGCGCCCGACGCAGCAAGGCGTGATTGCGGTCGTGCAGCACGGACGCGTGAGCGGCCAGGCCAGCATTGTATGCAGCGGCTAGCTCGAACCGGGCACGCAACGTCGCAGCCTCGTGCTCGAACCCGTGCGCGTCCACCAGAATGGATGCCACGGATGCTTGGGGGTCATCCACCGACGGGAGCTCGATGTCAAGCGGTGGCGGAACCGAAGGGGGCCTGGTGCCCAGGGCACACACGCGACAGTCGCCCCGAGCGACGTCCTCGCCAGGTGAGCCCTCGACGGAAGCGCTGCTCCCCGCGCTAGACGGCATGTGGGACACCTGGACGCGGCGGACCGCGAGAAAGAACGACGACAACGTATCACTATTAGTCGGGAAGCGTGGCAGGTTCCGCTGCAACACACTCACCTGGGGAGGTGCGCGCGTGCACCGACGGGACGGTTGTGGAGAAGTGCACTGGAAGCGGAAGGCAAGCACCAAGGCGGGTGCGACGATGGCACCAGTAGACCTGAGAGACGGCAAACGACTGGCAGGTGCGGCCCACGGCGGATGTTCCCAGAACCGGTCGGCGTTGTCAATGGGGGATGGAACGTTCCGGACACACTCTACTTCAGTGATACCCCACTTGAGTGACCCCGTCCTGGCCATCCAGGACGGGCGTCCTCCGCTGCACAGGACGGGCCCCGTCACAGAACCACCCAGGACGGATCTGCTCCGCCACCCAGGACGGACCCCGTCATGGGGCTAGGGGAATATAAATCAGGGCTGACGAGCGAATTAGGGCTAGGTATGGAACTGCCGCGTGGCAGGGCTCAAGTAGCCAGTCGATAGCACAGGATAAGTGTCAGTCTCAGTCCCGAATCTTCTTTGCGACACTCAAGTGGATTTCTTCCCTTCGGTCCAAGGACTTCCGAGTTACGGCAAGCAGAGCTGCCCCGATAACGCAGCCCCCCGCCCCTCGGTCGTCGGTGCACTCACCCCTCAGACCCGTGCCCATCAGGAGGGACACGTTAAATGATACCGTCCAAGTGCGCACCGATAACGCGCAGCTGAAGACGAAGACCCGTGATGGACCGATATCGCCACACAAGACCGCTTCGGTCCCGATAACGCCACGCAAACTCCAAGGACGCGGCGCCCCGATAACCGTGCGCGGCCAAGGGCAACACAGGAGAACAGACGGATCAAGAACAAGACCGTCCCAGTAAGGAAGACCATCTACTCAAGGCTCAAGTAAGTTCGTGACCCTATCCTGAGATACGTCACTCAAGTACCGGGGAAATACCCGACGCGACTGCCGATAGCGGACGCGACGGGTTTGTGCGAGGACGACTTTGCGGATTTCCGCGAGGGCGCTACCCCACACTTTCGAGCGGAGAACGTGAGCGCGACAAGAAATCGTCGATTCCACTGTAGAAGCACTACCAGGTCCTCCACCTCGACTTCACCGTCAGATAGCACAATAGTCGCCACCGACTCATCACTGGACAACGCCGAGCGGGAAGACTGAGAAGCCAGTGTGGCTTGAGCCTTCTGCAGCGATGTCGTCGGGAGGGATGGCGACACGCCCCCCGCAGCGGACGCATCCGGAGCTCCCAACGGTGTTGCAGTCACCGGAGGAGCGAGGCTTGCCCACTGAAGCGCAGCCCCCGACAAATCCAGGACACGACGACTGTCGAGACGGGATGCTAGAGGTAAAGTGCGAGAATTGACTGGTAATGACGCGGTGACACCTCCGCGAACGGGGCTCGACGTTCGCGAGACCGCACGAGATGTTGCTCGCGAGCGGGCAGCAGAAGCACGACGCGAACGAGGAGAAGTCCGCTTCGGGGGAGGACTTGGAGCCTGCGACGAGGAGCGAGAAAGCGGCAGCGATCGCGACCTCGACGCCAGCGGTGTCGAGTCTGGGCGAGCGACAGCATTCCGTCTCTGGAGAGTCGAAGTATCAGACGAAGATGTGTGGCCACCTGAATCAGATTAAGAGTCTGAATCGTCGTCAAGAACACGGAGCCGGCCGCGGAGACGCTTGCGGGCTGGAGCAGCAGACGAAGACGGCGCCTTCCGTTTAGAGGTGGCCTCGCGAACTTCTGCTAACGACGCCCCGGGGGACATGCGGCGGGTTTCTGCCGCTTGTGTTTTCGGGGACATTTCGCTTGGAAGGGCCGGAACTTGGAAAGCCGCTCGAGCAACGCTGTCGGCGATCTCGTCGGCAGAGCGTGATGCATCAGCAGCCTTCAAGGCGTCCCGAACGACAACTCGAGTTTCGTCGCTGAGGTTCCAATCCAGTTCTCCCGTGGACAGCCCTATGAGGAAGCACGACAAGTCAGAAAAACAATCAAGGCATGCCGCAACTACAAGCGACGAATCCCCTTCAGCCACCAACACCGAAGTATCGGGATCCAATTCCTCCAGCTTGGCGCGCGCTCGGAGGGTCCGGTTCGCAGCGATGAGCCGCTTCACGCGCTTATGAAGGTCTTCATTTCGACGACGAAGGTAGGTCTCGGTCGAAACGTCAGCCGCACCAGAAGACGACAAGAGATTGCGCAACCGACGACTCTGAGCCGTGTTCGCGGCTACCGCCGCCTTGAAGACCTCTCGCTCGCGCATCAACTGAGATGTCAAGCGCTGTACGGAGTCCTCGGCAGCCTTGACCCGGTTCTCCATACGCTGGTACAACTCCTTGTGTTGTTCCACGACCGTGTTAAGCGCACTGGCGTCGTGCTGATACCTCGCAGTAATGTCATAGGAGATCAGGAGTTGACGACGAGTTTCCGCCAGCTCCCTCGTACTTGAAGATGTCACGGCGGCAGCATTTTCCCGGCGAAAAGTCTCCTAGGCGAGCTCACGTTCACTTGAGCCCGAAGGATGGCGACATCCAATGGGTTATCGGCTCCAACACCAGAATCCGGAACGAGAGCGGAGATAACATCATCCAGACACTTGGTCGACTCCATCGTTGATCGCACGCGGCGATCGCCCCGGATGGAGGGTACCAAATGAAGTCCAACAACCAAGCGAGTCATCGCCTCCAAGCGAGAACCAAGTACAGCGATAACTCGCTCAGACGTCTCTGCCAACGCGTCCTCCAGCATGGAAGCCAGCATTTCAGCATGAGCTGGAGCGTCAGAGGGAGGATCAACGTCGTGCTAATCAACCAGAGCAATGCAAACGGTGTCAGATGTCAGACATGGAGACCAAGACAAAGACGACTCAATTAACGGTGACAGTAAGCAAGCGCACGGACCCCAGGAGACTGTGACGCGACGCCAACGACTGGGGTAGATGACAACATCACCCTAGAACTCTGCATGAACCAAGGAATGAGGTGAGGTAACGAACGAAGGATCAACGCTGAAGGCAGCGTAACTCACCGGCGACTCGGCGGATGACAAGTTGACGGGGTTGGAAGAAGACTCGGGCTGAGTGTGGGAGGTAAGACTTCCCCATCCTTGACCTCAGCATTCGACTGAAGTGAAGACAACGAAATAAGACGAAGGTGCAGTTAGAGAAGACTCAACAAAAGAAGCACAAGAAATCAAGCTGCTTAACGTCATGGGTGAGACTGGACCAATAGCTCTCAGAGCCACCGAGATGGCAGACTCGGCCGCGCGCGACGACTTGACGACGGAAGACTCACCCAGGCACCACGACACTCACCAGGTGCTCCGGCTCGTGTCGCGGTGGGGGCTACTGTGGTGTCGGGATTTCGCTGCAAAACGCTGCCGCAGTCTGCCGTTGAAAAAGCGCCCTGGAGTTGTCGGGATGACTCCCAACGGATTCCGCGGACGCTGATTGGCCAGAGCGGACCGGTGACGACACGACGTGGCGTCTGGCTTTAGTGTGCCACACCACTGGGAAAGGGCGTAACAGCCGGAATCCAGGAAATATATGGATACACTCTGAGACGTCGCCGTCAAAGGAGATTCTTGATAACGACTTCGACTTGCAGTTGAGTCATCGCCAAGGGTCGCCGACGCTCCAAGAAGTAGCAGGAGT
>BSXT01000130.1:0-84334 GCA_030267785.1 Phytophthora fragariaefolia
TGCTCGTCCGCCAAGACATGACATGGCGAACGCAACCTTCGACAGCGGGTCGACGATAAGTCGAGCCGTGATGGCAGTGTCGACTTCGACAAGCCAACGGAGGAGAGGCTCGCCCTCTCTTCCAACGTAACTGTTCACGTGGAGTTTCAATGACTCCACGCGCGGTGTGAAAGGGGTCGATACCGTAGCGCGAGCAGCGATCTCGCGCTGCTCCTTCATGATGAAACCCAGAGCAACTCCGTGTTGCTCTGTCGGCGATAGCGTACGCAACATCGTCTCTACCGCTGCTTCTCCAATGACTGTTGACAGTCGCTGGAGTGCCCCCCATTCTGGGTCCGCCAGGTGGGGGCAGTCTTCGCGTGCAACATGCGTTGCAGGCGCGTTCGGGCTACCAGTGGACATGTTCATGTCCACGGGCAGGTTCTCAGCCCCGCGTTCGTATTCCATACGAACGTGTCGGTAGTCGGTCGTTGGACGGACTACAAAGTGCTAACAGGTGTAGTGGGCTTACTAAGCTCACTACTTTAGCTTACACGTGTGCGCAACGTGTAGGAGGAAGCGTAGGTTTATCTATATTAGATTAAGTATACTTAACGCTGTAAGTATAGTTAACCTAAATAAAGAAGTATTAATAACCTTTTGGTAGAAAATGAGAACTGAATTTGAAATGTTAACTTCGGCTTTGCCTCCTAAACCTGATATCTATAAAGAGAGGAACTGCCAACGAGTGGTTGGCAGAATCTCTATCCGAATGCATGTTTCTTATTGGCAGATATCTGTTGCTTTCTGCCAATAGTAGCGCTTCCTACTATGAATGGTGACCACACTGCATGTGGCCCACCTGAATGTATCCATTAGTGCATGTCGCACTAATGTGGAGGTGGCTTGATTGTGTAGCCCCGCTACAGATCCGGACCTAAGGTCCGGATCTGACGATCAACGATTCGCTGGACCAGCGAGTTGACGCGCGGCGTTTTCCCGCCGCCTCCACCCCCACTGCGAGACGGCAGGCCAGTTGCATCTGCAGCAGGGGACATTGTCGTCGCTTCCTCAGTGACGACGGTCAGACGGAACGCGTCAACCGCGTTGTCGAGGATGTCCTCCGCAGCATTTGCGCTGAAACGCCTAAGCGTTGGAGCGCAATGCTCCCACTCGTTGGGTTTGCGTTAAACAACGCTGTGCATGCCTCTACCGGCTACACGCCGTTCTATGCGAACAGCCTGTCACATCCCCGCATCCCACTGACGCCGCCCCGTCCTGGCTCAGGGCTTAGTGGGGGAGAGGAGTTCGCGGAGCGACTTGCTGATATCAGCCCTCTCGCTGTTCATAAACAGGTTGACACGTTTTTATCAACACGTCTAAGTGTTTTAAGACACGTGCGGGACGCAATGGCTGAGAGCCAAGACAAACAAAAGAAACATGCGGATGCAAAAGGCAGAAGCAATGTTAATTGTTATGAGGTCGGGGACCTAGTTTTACTAAACGCTAAGAACCTACCTGTCTGCCGCCTTTAAGACGAAGTTGCGCCCGCGCCTCATTGGACCTTTCAAGGTCGTGGCCAAGAAGGGTCTAGCGTATACGCTCAATCTTCCTAAGAAGATGCGTACCCACCCGGTGTTTTACGTGGGCTTGCTTAAGCCGTACCTTGACCCGGCCCGGGCAAGCTTTGGGGGACCTGAGGTCGAGCGCGTCGCCGACGCACTTGGAGGCGGAGCCGAGCTCGCTGCGGGAGGTCCCACAGGGACAGTCACCGGATAGTGGCCGGGCGGAGCCTCTCGCAGGAGAGCCAGCAGGTCAATCTGACCGCGGAGCACAGCCAGCGTTCGCTGCGTCTCCTTATCGCGACGGACAGAGTCCTGCCAATACGGCACCCAGCGCTCAAGAACGGCCACCCGATCATCAAGACCACGGATACGATCCCACAGTTCGCGAGGAACTTGGACCCAGTCCAGCCGCTGGTGCAACGAATCAATATCATCTCAGCAGCGATAGACGCGCTGGCCAACGTCTTGGACGAGCAACCGCAGTTGACTCAGGCTCTTTGAGAGCTCCGCCACCGCGCCCGACCTCGGGAGAGGACTCTGCGGCAGCACCACGGCCGCCTCCGGCGTTGCTCGACGAGCAGGGGAATCGCCACTTCCACGTGGAACGTATTATAGCGAAACGTCGGTGACGTGTACATAACCAGTATCTGGTAAAGTGGAAAGGCTACCCCCACTCGGAAAACGCATGGGAGTTTAAAGTGCCACTCCGGCAGGATTGCCCTGGCGTCGTGGACGCTTTTGATCAGATAGATCAACAGCGCCCCGAGGGCTCGCGACCGCGTCGTCGATCGCCTCGTGCTTCCCAGCTATAAGCTGGGGCGCCGCTGGGTCAGCACCAACGCTTCGGGTCTGACCCCGAGCCACGGCAACCCCCTCCGTTTGGGCGGGAAAGCCGACGGGCTCATAGGAGCATAATGAATGTCCCCCACACGTGGGCGCCATTGGAAGCCCGCGGGCAGTAGTCGCTTGGCTCGGAGCTACGCGTAGTTGAAGCGGAGCCGACACCTCGACGAGCATCCACGTCTGAGCAGCTAGCTCGAAGAGCCTCCATGGAACTAAGTCGCCGAGACTTACCCACCCAAAGCTCAAAGCGGGAATCATACTCCGTAGGGGCTTCGCCAGGTTGAAGAACCACGGGATAAGTCCGCATGGGCGGCACCAAACCTCGCTGGCCCTGGCCTCGCAGTCGTTCACGGTACTCTGGAAGTGATGTGACTTGCGGAGTCAGGAAGCGTTCACGGAGCGCGGCGCGCTGTTCCAGCGCGCCCTTCTGGGGTTCGAGCGGCTGGACCTATCACATAGGTATTCAGTAGCTGCGAAGCAGCATGGCGAGCAGTCTCCGCCGGATCGCGTGGTTGGAAACCATAATCGCGGACGCTTGACGTCAATCGTGGTCGAGCCACGGGTCGTATCGAGGCGGGAGCCTGGAGCTCGAGTGCCACTTGGCGGGACTGAGCCTCGTCCAGGTCGTTGGTTACGACAGCCTCCTCCATGGCGCTGTCCACCGTGCCTGGAGGAGGCTCTCGAGGCTCGGAGAGCTCAGTACGGGATGCGAAAAGATAACAAAGAAACAGTAGATGGCGCGTGAGCCAATCAGCATGCATTTTATTAGGAGTCACTATGCTAGATAGTGAGTTGCATATGTTTGCACCGTACGGCCTTGCCGTACTTAAGGCAATTAATAAAATCAGTTTGGAAAAAGACACGTGGCGTCTAGTTGCCTTGGAGCTAAGACTTTAGACTCTAGGAGTCCGTAGATAGGGATCGTACGGTTTCGTACTCAGACTCGGTGAGTCTACGTCTTCCTCTGACGCACGCTACGGCAGCCCCGCTGCAGCGCGGGCATGGCAGCGTACAAGTCGGACGCGGACGCGGCGGAGGTGGTGTGACGTGCGGGATTCAGTCGGACCCCTGCGCGCGGTGGTGACGCTCGTGCAGCAGGAGACCAAGCGTACAGAAGAAAAGACACTGCACCCTTGCTTCTTTACAGAATTCGAAGAGATCGTTGAAGGGATGAATGTGACGGTGAAGGGCCCTGGTGATGCTGAAAAGTGCATGGCTCTACTGCAGTCCCATGTGGCCTTGAGCAATGCGAATTGCCCACCCCAAAACTATTGCTTTTTGGGCAGTACGCCGCAGCCTCAAGGATTTGGATCTTTTTACGCCTCGGGAATTCTGAGAGAAGCTGTGATTAGTTCGAGTCAGGTGCTGGAGTATGCACGCAGCATCGAAGAGGGCACTGCTTTACCTCAACTGCAGCTACCGACGCCAACGCTTCCATCTCTACGGAATGCCGCCAAGAGCCTTTGTGCGCTATCTTACAAGAGCGTGGCGGCTGCTTTATCGCCTTCAGATGTGTCTGCGAAGGGATCTTCCTCTCGCGTTTCTACAGTGGAAAACGAGATAGAACCACCCAATGCGTTATGCCTCGATTTGTGCTACACCGTTGTTATCTTGCAGCAATTGGGTGTCCAAGATGCTGACGAGCGCGTCCACTTCGTTGAACATTTTGAGAAACAGCCTGTTTTGTCTCGGCACGGCTCGGAGGCGAATACAGGGCATACCAGTCCAGTCGAGTTGGTAGCATGGCTCACAGGCGCCTTTTTGTATTTGGAGGCACTTCAGCGCAAGGTGACATTCTCGATAGAGTCGGAATTGCTGGCAGAGCAGCTCAGCGCTGGACTGCCTCTTGGCTGGAACATGAGTTTGATTGTGTTCGTGGCGGCAGGCGTCTTCCTGTACCTTACAACAGGCCGCGGGGTGGCCACCAAGAGAGCTGGCAGGGGTCCCACCGGCTATCGTCGTGTGGTGAATGGTGCCAAGGCAAAGTACAAAGACACCACGCAATCCATCGTTTTTGTTGACGATGCTCGCGAGTAGTGTGTATACTATCGAGTTCTCACTTCAGCGAAACTCGAAGTAGCGACTAAATTTCTTTTGCGCTCTATAGTGATTATATAATGACGAAGCTACGTGAGCAGGCAAACAACGTTCAAAGCCATAAAAGGCAAGTATGATGTGCGAGAATTAAAAATAACTCCGCTCCGACCTCGTTCCTTGTGTTTCCGGTAAGCAAGCTAACGTTATTTTCTGTTGCTCAATTCTTGACTGGACAAAGTTTGGTGAATCGGATTCTTGAGCTTGTGCTGCGCCTTGGTGAACTATCGGATGCAATCTCTTTATGTCTTCCACCGTTGCGACTCGCATTAGCGACGCTTGCACTCGTTCTGCGCAACTCATTACTATGTATCGCCGTAGGCTGGGTGTTCGGCTACTGTTTTACTGTGGGGAATTTTTTCACTGGGCTACCTCCTGGTCAACAGTCGTATGCAAATTTTAGTGCTGCAAACATTGCATGGTTCTACGGCATATTTTCATTGTGCGTGGTCGTTTTAATGGCAACAAAGCTTCTACCGGCACAATTCGTGGAGCATCTATTGGCATAAACCGGATTACAATTCACAGATTAAATACCCTGCAGTGCACCCGGAAGCTCCTTGTCCGCGTAGCTCCACATACCGCGCTGTCGTTAGTCATTGTTGTTGGCGGTGATTTTGCAATGTATTCGACCGTATCTGCATCATGGCATCGATTCAAACCGTGTGTATATCGCGGCATTCTGGGGTTTCTACAGCATGGTAATATCTGACATTTTCGTGCGACATATGCTTCACACCGAAACTGTACGTGGAATAGTTTCCATCGGCCATGCATCCGGATCGCCTATTGCAACACGGCCGTCAAGGATTACACACGCTGGTGCAATAACCCACAAAAATATTATACTTCGTGAAGTGAAGTAATACTGTACACCAGCGCAATTACCGACATCACTGGAAACCACCACTCCGCCGATTCCTGAGAGTTTATACCCGAAAACTACCAGTAATGCTCTTCGTAATGATTGCAATCTTGTACGTGCATGCTATCAGTCAACTTGTTACTCCTCAAGGCCAATGGGACGGAATGGAGTTTTGTCTCGAGTATGCATTAGTTTTGTCCTCGGTATACAGCTATGTTGTCATTCGACGGTATTAATATAGTCAGCAGAACTAATGCTGGAGTGTGCAAGTCGATCGGTACCAGGTATCTTAGACGACAGGGAAGACGAGGTCTTTTGTATACAGAGCCATAGACACCTCGCGTCTGATCAGGTTAGTGTGTTACGCTTCCTTATCGATACGGTGCGTGTGACTTCTGTCGCATTATAAGACCCCAGTATGCTGTCCGTCTGGTCCATTGTGCCTTCTACAACCAGATAATGCATACGTAGAGGTACGGAGGTCTGTTATTAGCCGCTGGTAGTCGACTCAAAGGCGCCTCCGCCTCCTTCAATATAGGGAGAGAGGAGGCTTTATCACAGCGACATTTCTTGAGAAAACACTCGGTCTTTTAAGCTCGTATCGCTTGCTAAAAAGTGGTTGAGGCGAAATGAACTTGGTGTATGACAGGATCGGCCCCAATCTGGGCTTGTTTACCGTCGCCATGAAGGCGGCGCTGGCGTGCACACTGATAGCAACGGCGAGGATGGCCGTGTGCATTTTGTTGGCGTCCATTACTACTGATTTCTCGTATCAGTAGCTATGGCGCAACAGTGCTAGACTTGCAACGCCTCTTGTTGGCGTTCCTGTCAATATGATGCTGGAGCAAAAATACCACTCCGTTTCAAAAAGAAAGCATGATTACATCGTGAAGGATGTTTCAGAAAGATAGCACGTGTTTTGACTTCAAGTTTGTATTGCCTGTCCACCTACAAAGTTACTGAGCCGGTCAAGATCTGTTCTGCGTGTTCACAGCAACGAATCGACACAGGAAGGCGGCCCTCGCGCCGAAGCTTCTCCTTTTTCATGTGCCGCGGTTTGTAGTTGTTGTCGCCGGCTTGGGTAATGCAGTCGTCCAACGAGCCTTGCAGGCTCAAGAACGCGGCATTTTTAGTTCGCATGGGCAACTCCCAGTAAGATGAGACCACGGCCTCAATCAACTCGTCGATGATGCGGACACGCTTCTTGCGCTGGCGCCTGCACCGCTGAAAACAGGCCCAAATCATTAACGTTCATATATGGGCTGTTGGGCGGCTGGTTACGCAACACAACCTTGCATCCACTGGCACGAGCAGCCTCCGCGAACGCAGCATCGGCCTCGGGGATGTGAGCGGGGGCATTGTCCTGCTGGACGACGACGTGGTTCCCAGCCACTGCAGCAGGCCAAAGCTCGCGCAGGACAGGCAACAGATTGGAGATGAGCATATCTCTGTAGGTCTTCTTCGTCACAGAGACATCCTTGGTAACGAACGTGCCTGCAGGACGGTGTCTAGAAGACCGTTGCACAGGTACGTGCTCAACGAACGGCCAAATTCCCAACTTGACGTCGAAGAACTGATTTGTGGTGGGGTCGTACCGGGGGCGCGCGATGGCAGCCAAAAACATCACGCGAGTGATGTAACGCCTGCTGCGCAACCGCCGCACAGGAGCCACTTCGCCCTGAAGGAGTAAAAACCGTCGAGTGGGCTGAGTGATGTAAAACAGCTTCTCGTCAACATGCACAGCGTCGAGCATGTCATCAAACAGCATGGTGTCACGCTGGATGTGGGATAGCGCAAACTGCATGCGCTGAACCCTGTTGGCCTCCGTCAGCAAGGGCTTGGTGACGCTCGTGTGCACTCGCAAGCGGCCGAGGCGGAGCTGCGGGAACAGCGTCGCCGGCGCCATGCCACATGCAGCAGCGGCCGAGCGAACAGTTGAGCGTTCCACGACACCTCGAAGCCGCTCGAGCGTTGCCGTGTGGTCGGCCGGCCGGCACCCGCTGCGATGTCTCCGCGATGGCGATGCAAAACGGCCAGTGTGCGCCTCCTCCGTCTTGGCGCGAGTCCATGTGCGGGAGACAGTGGAGGGCTGAACCCCCTCTGTTTCGGCAACAGCGGCGATGTCACCATGCTTGAGACGGCCATTGGTGGAGCGCATCAGGAGAACGGCGAGAGCCTGCTGGCGTTCGGCGTCAGCCAGCTTGGTCTTGCGAACGGCGTTGGGCTGGCGTCTTTTGCTATTTGTTTACCCTGTTTTGCGATAAACAGGAATGAAGGTCATCTACTTTTGTCAATCTTGCTTTCTTTTTGAAACGGAGTGGTATATATTTGTATCACCCATATTTTATCCAATCGGCTAGAGAGCAAATTTCGGCACAGAACAGTTGTCTATACCTAAAAGAGCACCTTATTGAAGAATTCACTTACGTAGATATTTTAAACTTAAAGTATCAATACGGCTATAATAAACGAGTCGCGAGAGTAATTATTGTGGAATCCACTTATTAAATATACATGTACCGGTACTGTACCGTAGGGGGGGCTGAAGTTCAGATGTCACATTTTGAGGATACCAAGAAAGTTGTGCCCAATCGAAAATGATCTCATTTTGACCAATCAAACACCATTAAAGCAGTCTTGTGGTACAAACTCGCACCGCGCCCCCGTGTCCCGAAGCGTGCCGCGTCCACCGGTGCGTCGCTCCCTCAACTACGCGTGCAGTGGCCAGACGGCTCCGTCGCACCCAGTGATTGTCCGGCTGTTGCAACGGAGGGGGTCAGCGATGCAGAAGGACGAAGCCAAAATGTCGCGCTCGCTGCCGGGCGGCTGGCTGGAGAGCGGCCACGGGGCTGTGGTGGTGTTCGTCAAGGACTTTCGCGACCCGCTGGAGCGCCGCAAGAAGCTCATGCTGCGGCCGTGGGCCAGCATCAAGGACATTAAGGACCAGCTGCAGGTGGTGTTCAATGTGCCGTCAAACGCCCAGAAGCTCTTCTACCAAGGGCGGGAGCTCAAGAACGCGCACAATTTGCAGCAATGCGGCATCTACCAGGACAACGCTGTGGTGGACTTCGTAGCACGAAGACCGCAGAACCTTGCTATGACCTACACGCGAGAATGCGATGAGGAGCGCGGTAGCAATGCGAGCAGCGGCAGGGGCAGTGCAGAAGGCAGCGGTGCGAAAAGTTCAGTGTCTGGTCGAATGAACGGCAAAACGTCCCAGAACTTACTGCCAGAGCAGATGCCCGTAGTGAATATCCACCCGTACGGTGCGCACTTGCTGCCTGTGGCCCTCATGAAGATTACACACCAGGTATGTTGCAACAATGCTATGTTACCTCGTTCTTACAGAAGAGGCCGTAATAGTTCGCTCGATCCGTGGCATCGGTTTCTTATAGGCACTACAAGGCCTTGCACTTGGTCTTGCACCGGTGCTTGCGATGGATGGCACTGGCGGTACGTATTTCTTTAAAGATCCATCCCACCGCAACGTAGGTTGCTTCAAGCCTCAAGATGAGGAACCGTTCGGCCCTAACAATCCGCGCGGACTTGTCGGACAATTGGGTCAGGTGTGTTACTGCTGCTCTACTATCCCCTCTGGTGCATGAATCATTTAAAATATTATCTATGCTACGAACTTGTTAATCAGAGTGGACTTCGACGAGGTATTCTTTCTGGGGAAGCATGTGAACGCGAGCTTGCTGCATACCTTCTGGACAAGGTAACAATTTATGTTCGTCATTGTCGTCAACACCACGGTGCTAATTACGTTACTCTTACGCAGGATCATTTTGCTGGAGTTCCAGCTACGTCCCTTGTAGAATCGCGTCACCCCGTGTTCAACTATACAAATAGTGCTGGTGCCTTGCACTTCAAGGTTGGTTCTCTGCAGGAGTTTGTTCGACACGATGATGTGGTGAGCGACTTGGCACCTAATCAATTCACCACCCATCAAGTTCACAAGATTGTGCTTCTGGACATGCGACTGCTGAACACGGACCGTAATGATGCCAACATTCTCGTTCGTAAAAGACGGTCGCCGACTACAGGCCACGCGGAGTACGAGCTAATACCGATTGATCACGGTTACTGCTTACCGCAATTCCTAGAGATCGGTTGGTGCGATTGGTGCTGGTACAATTGGCCACAGCTTCAAAAACCATTGAGTGCAGAGGATCGGGCTTATGTGCTGTCTCTGTCTGCGCAGGAGGATGCAGATCGTTTGGCGAAACGAATTCCTTTGCGACGCGCATGTCGTCGTAATATGATCATCGCAAATATGGTAGTCCAGAAGGGTGTGCGCGCAGACCTTGTGCTCTTCGAGATTGCTCGGATCATGTGTCGTGAGGATTTGGATGCACCTTCCACGTTAGAGCAGATTTGTATCGAGGCTTTTCATCAGCTGCAGATTGTTAAACAACGCAAGCAAAGCGACACTACATTCCAGTATGGTCATTTGCAACCAGCTATCACACCAGTCGTCAAGGCGAATGAACCGGTTACATCAGAAGGAAAGCAAGGTACTACACCGATACCAATACCGTCGTCTCCTCGAGTCTCTTTCCGGAATTTGCGAGTATCAATTGACCCTCCTCCGTCACTTCGAGAATCTTCGTCCTTTGGACGCTCCCCAGTTGCCAGTGGTGCACGATCTCCGCCTGGTTTTTGGGCAAGTTATGCTCCGTTCAGTTCTGACGAAGAAGATGATGACGGAACGTCAGATTGTCCGAAGGTATCCCCGCCGAACGGCGTCAAGAGGCATTCAGAGTCAAATGGGACACGATTCTCGCTAAATTGGGATGATATGGCATCAAATGCTCTCTCGGACGCTGTGCAACACGTAGAGAATGGGTACTCGGGATCGATTGCAACGCCTATGAGTGCTCCATCCAACGGTCATAATGCGTGGGTTGAGCCTATCGGTGCTCGATCTCCCACGTCCTCCTTTATCGGCGCTGAAGACGACAAGGATGAATTTGAAATCCTGAATATTGCCTTGGATGATGATGTGCAAGACGAAAATCTCTTCTTAAGTATCTTGGGTCGATTGCTTGACGAAAAAATTGAGGAATCTAAGCGACGTCAGCTAGAAGAGCAAAAGCGAAAGCAACATGCGGAAAGCCACAGCCGCAGCAGAGCAACTGACAGAATCCCAGGGCGGGACTAACAAACATAAACACGCCCGCTAGTTTGCCAGCTTGTCTGCATCATGCTTGCGTGCCTGCTTACACCTATCTACAGTTGGAATTCAAGCGTCGCAGCGAGAGTAGATGCAGCTATCCGTGCCAAGGGTGCTCCGATGGATCCTTGCGGTCCTCGGAAATGTCATCGATGGGTTTTGGGAGATCGTGTGCTGCAAAAAAGTGTGACCACTCCTCGTGACTAATGTGCAATGCGTTGCGAAGGAACACGAGAAGTTGCTGTACTTGCAACACTTCGAGATCATCGTGATGCAAGAGTAATATTACCTGGAAAAGTTGTGCCGCCTGAAAGTCACATCCATCGTTGGTGAAGTGGCGCACACTTTGAACAATAAACAGCTCTGCGGCATGCACTGGCATTAACAATCCCCCGGAAGTTGCTGTCGATGTTCCTGCAGCAACAACTTCGCGCGCTAAGAGGCGCCGCAGCAGTTCCGGGTACCAATTTGCTGTTTTGGACAGCACCACATGTACTCGTTGTCCACGACAGCGCTCAGAGCGTTCCCGCATTCGTCGTAAGTCTTCTGTAGCATCACAGCGCACACGCAGGCTACGAAACTTCCCAGAAAGGCAGTCGTGGCGATCTTGCTCAAGCACTTCGAGCGCGGTGACCAGCCTTGCCGATTGCTGGTACTTGGTAGCTTCCAGAGCGTCTACTGCAGCTTGCAGCTTTTCAATGCTATGTAGAGGTGCGGATGGTGGCGAGATTGGAGCAGCAGTAACTATTGAGAATGGAGAGGACGCGCCTTTATGGCCAGCAATCAGGGATACGTTGAATTCTTTGGTGTAGTCGTTGGTATTCTCCCCCGCAGTTATAAGCGTTCCGCCAGGAGGGCCCACAGAACCCCGCCTTGGTATCAAGGATGTAGGTATCGACCGTACCGGGGTAACCTGCAACCTGTTAGGAAGTGGGTTTGGTTTGATATTGCTGGACGCTCGAAAGGGTCTCGAGGGTTGCTTCTCATCTCGTACCTGGACCCGAAACTCTTCCAGAGATGGCAGACGACGATGAGGTGAGCGTTGTAGTTGCCGAGTCGTGTATGGTAAGTACCAGGTAGTCTTGTCATCTTCACTTTCGGTCTCATTATGAGGAGTGTCTTCATCTCGGTTGAGCTTCGTCCTATGCCTTTCCTCATCATGCGTTTTAGATCCGAGTAGCCTTCGAGGACAGCTTCTAGCACCACTGCGTGTACCGTTCCCACCGCCCGTTGGTTGAGGCGTCTTCGTCCTAGCACGAAGATACTTCTCTTGCAGCTCGCGCAGTCCGTGGAGATCAGATGGAGGCAACATCTGTAAAAAGCTCACCCCGTTGCGAGTGGCGCGCATACGACTCGTGCCTTCGTCAATGGCTTCACGCAAAAGCTGGAAGGACGCGTCACCACGTGGGCTCTGGTAGCTTTGCTCACCACCAGTGGCCTCTAGGCCCTGGTCGTGAGCAAGTGGTTTGCGTCGTTGCAGCCTACGAATCTTTTCGGGCGAGAAGCCGCTCACATTGGTTTGAAGTCGGTGCGCCAGTTTGACTTGCCGCTCATCCAGGGGCCGTTTCCGGCTGGTAAGTGAGGTGACGAACTGGTCCACCAGAGTCGAGAGAGAAGCCCCCGTGCTGCCGGTGGGGGTAGGCTCGCGCACCTCCTTGTCCTTCTCCGAGCCGCCCGAGTTAAGCCCAGCCCCCGCAGCGCCTCCTGCGCCGCCGCTAGGACCGTCGATGGCGCGCATTCGATGCGCATTCTGCATCATGGGACTGACCCCGTAGACGAGCTGCGGCGAGAACTTGAGGCTGAGTTCGGGGCGTCCCAGCGGCCGGTAGGGCTCGCCGTGCGGACTGCTCCAGCCGCGCGGGTCCGCGTCGTCGCCCGCCGCAGCCTTGGGCGACTCCGGCGGGAGCGTGATCTGGAAGCGCGTACGCGACACGACGGCGCGCTGCAGGGGCGGCGGCTCTCGGGGCCGACCCGGGGGTGGCACCGCGGGGGCGTCTCCTGCGCCGCCATCGCCCACCCGCGCGGACTTGGGCGCCGCGGGGCGCATTTCCACACTATTTTGGTTGGGGCCCGCTTCAACATCCAGGCGTTAACGTAATGTAGTACATGACGGTACATCACTTTCCCCTGAAGTAACTTTAAGAACCCGGCAGTACCGTGACGCACAGTGTCGCTCCAGACTGTTGTGTCCTTGGCGGCAGTGGCAGAAATCCTCAGCATGGTGGCCATCATGGCGGCCTAAGCAAAGAGCAGCGGGGGACGGAGCCGAGCAGGGCAGAGCCGAGCAGAGCCGAGCGCCAACCACCACACGACCGACGGACCTGAGCATGCGAACTTCAACACACGACGACGACGAGCCGGCGGACCTCTGGGCCTGCGCGCGGAGGCCCGAGGCGGCGCCGGCCATGACGCGACTCCTGCGAGACGCGGCGCCCCCCGACGACCGCAACGACTTTGGCGAGACGGCGCTGCACGTGGCGGCGGCGCGCGGCAACGACGAGGCGGTGCAGCTGCTGCTGCGCTACGGGGCGGATCTGCTCGCGGCGGACTGGGTGCGTAGGCCGCGTCCGGGGCCTTGAGCCGGACTGACCTCGTCTGCGTGCGCGAGCAGGAGTCTGGCTGGACGGCGTTGCACCGCAGTGTCTACCACCAGCATCTTTCGAGTGAGTGCGCCCGCTGTCCAGCGCCTGGATCGCCACGTTTGACTCGTTGAATCTTCTCGTGCTGACGGCTCGTTCTGCCGCCCAACAGCTACACTGCTGCTCTTGCGGCACGCCCAGACCCGCTTCGGCAGGAAGTTTGTGCGGAAATACCTGCATGAAACACGGGATCACGCCCAGCAGAGCCCCATGCAGCTGCTGTCCACGAGACTGCAACAGCCACGAAAGGCCACCCGAGAATTGGACGACGACACCAAGGCGTGCGATGGGGGCCTCGTTTACACTTTCGGGAAGCGAGACTACCAGGTGCGGGCGACCTTTTGCTTCCCTGTCGTTGGGCGAAGCTGACCTTCTCGACGTTCTTCTGTGTGATAACGTTCAGCTGGGCTATCACTTGCCCAATGCGGACGTGCAAGTTTCACCACGTCTTGTGGAACTTCCCACGATGTCACCAATTGTGCAAGTAAGTGCTAGTAAGTACCACACGATTGCTCTCAATACGGCCGGGGAGTGTTTTGTGTGGGGTTTTGGCAAAGGCGGACGCCTAGGCACGGGAAATGAATTCGAGTACGTATACTGGTCAGCACCGTATATTGTTTGCCGAGTGAGTAGCTGACGATATTTTGCTTGCTGTTACTACCTGATAGCCGGATTGAGCCGACACGTTTGATATCATTAGAGACAACTCCTATGAAGAAGGTTGTTGCGGGCGAGAACCACACCATGGCGCTTTCGTGCTCAGGCCAAGTTTTCTCTTGGGGGTCTAACAGCTTTGGGCAACTTGGACATCCTGGGAAATCGAGCTCATCTCAGAGTCGCCTGACACCCAAGCGTATAGACGCCTTTCGATTGAATGTGGTGGCAGATATCGCCGCTTCGGGCTGCCATTCTGCCGCAATTGACACTGCAGATGGAGCTATATACACTTGGGGTAGCAATCGCCGAGGCCAGCTCGGGCGCAAAGAAGGTTGTGGCACAGACCAAGCTGATGCTACTCCTCGGAGCGTTGATGCACTACGTCTACGGCATCCGATGTGCGTCGTGTACGGTGACTACAATTCGGTGCGAGCAGAAAAGCTAGCACTCTCGGATTGGCACACGTGCGTTGTGCTGCGCTGCGCTCACAACGGCCGTAGTCTTGGGCAAGTGTGGCAGTTCGGCTATGGTTCTTATCGTCCTAGCCGCGTGAATTTTCCGAACGCTTCTGCAAGTGGCTCTGGTGCTATTTTGTGCGACGCATGGGTGCCCACATGCAAGCAGCGTGGTATGGACATCGTGGAAGTTTCGTGCGCTCAGAACCACTCAATCGCGCTGAGTGCTAGTGGCTCCGTATTCACGTGGGGACATAACGTACCAGCACTCTCTCACACATCACACGCTCCAAATGCACCGGGACACAGTGTAGCGCCATCTCCGTCGCCTAGTGCCCCGCAGAAAGTAGAGCTAAGCAACTACGGGCCCGTGGCAAGTGTTTGCGCTTCCCAGGACCATTGCGCTGTTGTCACACAACAAGGCGATCTTGTGACTTGGGGATGTGGCCAGCAGGGTGTGTTGGGCCATGGGCGTGGTAACACGTGGCAACCGAGCCCAAAGCGAGTAGCTGGTGTGAAGAAGGCAGTGGCAGTAGCAGCAGGTCATCAGCACACGGCAGTGCTAGTGGCGCCGGTCCTTCCAGACTTCAAATCAGCAGAAGATGTCGCGGACCAAAACACAGTGCCTTCCCTGATGGAGCTTGTGGAGCGCAAGATTGCGGTGCATGTAGATGTCGCTAATTGTGTGCTAGTGTGGCAGTTTGCCGAGCGCTTTGCAGCGTTCCGATTGCAAAATTACTGTCTAGGCTACATGCGGAACAATTGGGATGCTGTACTTGATGTCGTGGGGCGAGACCGTTTGGATATAGTCTTTGAAATCATGTTGCCGCCGATGGAGGAGCCTGATCCAGAAGAGAAGGTGAGTGCTGCAATCCAGGTGGCGCAGAAGCCTACTAAGAAAGCCGGAAAGCAACCACCTCCATTCAAGAATACTGAAGTCACTGGAGCCAATGCGTTGGATACCGGGGCTACGAAGGGCAAATGCGTGTCCAATGGAGACGAGCAGGTGGTGGTTCGCACCGAAAACTCCCTGGGCAACTCCCCCATGACGCCTAGTAAACCCAATGGACGACGCAAGAGCAAAAACAACAAGTTCGTACCGTTGACATCGTTCATTACGAGCAAGCCTGCGGCAACGCCTGCACGTGATAGCCACGCTCCGTGGGGCCTCCATGCCGCTCCCGTAGACTTGGAAGAAAAAAACCCAGTGACAGCTCAAAGCAAAGGCTCACCCCCGGCATCGCCAGCGTTCACACCGGCTCCATTCACGGCAAATGCTTTCCCGGAAGCGTTCCCGCTACCAGCGTCTTCGATACGTAAAACCAGCTTTGATGGGGCTTCTCAAAGACGGAAGACGAGCATCGGGAGCCATCCATCAGCGAGCCCGCGCCTCTCCTTTTCGCCGCAACCAACGACGACCAAGCACATGCTGGGCTATGACGGTGTCAAATACGAGCAAGTTACAGCATTCTCGCTTGATGCATTCCTCAAGCAGCCCGCGCGCCGTGGCGCTCGCGGAAAGGCCGCAGCACCCGCTCCCCCGACTTGGGGAAGTCTGGCGGCTGACTCGGTCTTGACAAGCGAGCAAAAGTCCAAGACTCTAAAGGAAATTCAGCAAGAAGAAGAAGCGACTGCAGCTCGCGAGCGCGAGGCCAAGGCGCGACTAGGTGGTGGCGTGGCCGCTGCCCGGCAGTCAACGGTGAATAGCTGGGGGCTGTTCCGCCCGCCCGATCACGTTTCCCTGGCAGACGTTCAGAAGCTGCAGGAAGAGCAGGAATTCTTGGAGCAGCAGCGCCAGATTCTGGCAGAGATCGAGCGCGAGCAAGCAGCGAAGGCCCGAGCCGCTGCTGCCGCCGCCGCGACTGGCACCGGCGGCGGGGGTCGCAGCCAGAGACCGAAGGCGAAGGACAACAGCAAACGAGCTCCAGGGGCCAGCAAGCGAGCGCAGAAGCCGGCCAGCATCAGCGGCGGGCCCCCGGCAGCAGCTGCTAGCGGCGCCGCGGACAGCCAGAGCAAGCAGAACAAGCAGAAGAAGGCGAAGGAGCGCAAGGCAGCGCGGAAGGCGGCAGGTGAGACCTTCTCCGCTGGTTCTGCCGCCGCCACTGCCGGCAGCTCGTCCGCCAGCAGGAAGAGGCGCGGAGCGCAGAAGCCCGCAGCCGCCACCGACGCGTGTGCAGCCGAGGCCGCGCGCGCGAAGCCGTCGGTGCAGTCGCGCCGCAAGCGGCAGAGCAGACCCGCGGCGAGCGGTGCCTGACCGGTGCTGCATGCATGTCAAGATCCCTCGCGCCGCTGCGCGGGCTGTGATTGGTCGATGTATAGGTACTTTCCATGACGCAACTTCAACTTGACGTTCTCACTTGGCTTCATTATGTGCATAGCGAGCTGGAGTGTCGCGACTCCCCGCGGAAAGTTTGGGCCAAAGGGCACTCACTGCCCTCAGGGCAGCGAGGTGACAAACGGCAGCGAGGTGACCGGTGCTGTCAGTGACGATGACAGTGTCACCAACTCGCAGCAAGGGGCCGGGGGGCAGCAGTTAGAATAATTCCGCTCCAAACGGCGGTGGTCGCCGCAAACGAAACCCCTTCATGCTCGCTCATCGGCATGGGGAGGGTGCAATAGTATGGAAGAATGTATGGAACTCCGTCCCACTGTCGGATTCGCATTTCTTGCGCCATTTTTCTTGTCTTTGGGGCTGTCGAGCTGGCTGGCCAAAGAAAGCCCCAAGCCACACGCGCTTTCGCCCGCTAGCCACGACCGCTGGCACCATTGAGCTCTCCAGCGACTTCGAGGAGCTGAACCCGTGGCAGTGGGAGATGTCGCTGCTGAGCTGCTCGCGCCGGCACCGCTCGCTGCTCTGGTACCGAAGCGCGCAGCGAGCCGTGGCCCGCCGTCGTCAGCAGCAGCAGAGCCGCGCCAAGCGCGTCCCCAGGCCCAGCCGCCTGCTCGTCACGCCCAGCAGCTCCAGCGCCGTCGTGGCGCTGGCCAAGCAGGCCATGTCCTCGCAGTCGCAGCCGCTGGCCAAGGCCGCGGCCATTCGCTCGGCCAGCGCCGCCCCCGACTCCTCCCCGCCCATGGGCGCGGTGGCCGCCGCGGCCGCCGCCGCCGCTGCTTCCTCGAGCGAGGACAGCGCGAGCGCCGCTGCCCTCGCGCCACCCCGACTGACGCAGTCCACTGCCGGCACGTTGACGATCGCTACACCCTTGAGAGAGCAGGCGACGAGCCCCCTGCCGCTGGAGCACGCCGCAAACCCGTCGGACAAGCCGCGGCCGGCGGAGTCGTCGTGGAGCGCCATGCTAATCGCACTGTTCGCGATGATTCAGCCCGAGTGGACCAAGGAGAAGATCGACCTCGAGGGCGCCGCGATTGAGGAAATCCCCATCACATCCGTACCTCCACAGCTTTCAGAAGTGCTCCCCAGCAACGACGCCGATCTCTTTTGGCGCTACGACATGGACAGCTACGCAGCAAACTGCAAGAACGAAGACAGGTCGCAGTACGTGGTGGATTCGATTGTGCGACCAGGAAGGACCTCCGAAACGCCAGTGTTTTTTTGCGGGTGCTACGACGGGCATGGCGGTGAAGAGGCCGTCGACTTTGTCCAGAAGAAGCTTTATGCCAACATTCGTAGCAACTTGACCGAGAATGACGAGCCAGTGGCTCATTCAATCATCACAGGATTCAAGGATACAGAGGAGGAGTTCAAGCGGCGCAGCCAGATTAAGTTTGAGCGTGGTTCATGGTCGTCGTGCTCGGTAGGTGCTTGCGCAGTGATGGCTCTTGTCATCGATAAAAAGCTATACGTGGCCAGTTGCGGTGATTGTCGGGCGATTATGGCGTATCGCGAGGCGGATGGGTCGCTCAGTGTAGAGCAAATAACATTCGACCATTCGGCAAACGAGGAACGTGAGCAGAGACGCCTACGTGTGCTGTATCCAGAGGACTATGATATCGTGTGCGAGATCGGGCAAAAGAATTTTTACGTCAAAGGTCGACTTCAGCCTACTCGTTCCATTGGAGATACCTACATGAAAGTGAAAGACGTGAACCGTTCCCCGATGCCCCGCGGCCTGCGCATCCGCGGGAGTTTCCGTCGACCTTACATTTCCGGTGAGTAGACATTATCGGAGCGGTGGCGAAGTGAGCTGCGTTTTAATCATGTGTTCTTGTGCATTCTTGAAATGTGCAGCTGTCCCTGACATTTTCCAGGTTGACCTAAATGACCGCAAACCAGAATTTGTTGTGCTCGGGTCGGATGGTCTCTTCGGCGAGTTAAAGAACGAAGAGATAGTGCAGCTCGTGGGACGCTTTCGTGACGAAGGGGTGGAAAATGTGAGCCAGGCGCTGCGCGAAGCCGTGCTAGAACGCATTGCCGAAATTTACGGTACGACTGCAGCGGAGTTGGAGAACGTCCTGCCCGGCAACCGGCGAGACTATCACGACGACATCACAATCGACGTGTTGCACTTTACCCCGCCTCACGCTGTCACACACGCGGAGGCAGCCTAAGCAGTCGATGAACGATGGACACGAATGTTGAATGTTGAGTGCCGTTGAAGGGCTGCTGCTGTGCTGAAGCAGTAAGCAAGGTCCCGTTGTATGATGTAATTTATCGATACGATCCACAGAGCTAGTTAGCGCTATGCAATACGAAGCATGTACTTTATCGCCCAAACGTTTTCTCGAGCAATTTTAACGTTAAGAACTTGACGACGCTTATGTTTACTTCAGCACGAAGTTTTACTTTGTATCTTGGTGTTCTCTGAAATTTATTTCAGTTGTAAGCAGCGATCGCATTCCTGGTCTGATTTTCTTCTTCTATCTACTCCTTCTGAAGGCGTTTTCAGTTATTAAATCCGATACCACAGGTTTTATTAGAAAGCATTCGTTAAACGATAGTACTGCAGTAAATACTTAATACCCTTGCTAAAGCGTATTTTTCATGTGATGTTACCCGTGTCGGCGACGGGCAACATTCTGCGTAAGCTATTACGCGTTTTGCGTATGATATTGTGCTGCTGAGGTTGCACTAATGTGGGATTACACGCGTGAAGGCTTGGACAACGTCAACAAATCACGCGTGTAAACACTAATGAAGTGCGACAGAGTCACACCTACTCTCTCCTCTAGCAACATACTACGCACGGGCTACCTGCATGAGCTTCGTGGCCAGACCGCACTTGCGGTGCGTGCGCAACACCACCAGCGACGTGATAGCCGCGGGTGTCTCCTCCCTATAAAACCATAACCATCCCTGGATTCGTGTATCAATTAATGATTGTTAGATTTCTATTAACGTTAGGCTGTGCTTGAGTACGAGGATACGGAGTACATGTACATGTGCATGGCATAGCGTGGAGCTGCAATCATTCTCCCTTTTCTGCCCGTAGTTCACCGTCAAAACGCTGGCTTTATGGATATTTCACGTTCAAAACAATATTTATTGCTCTCATTCGCAAAAATGCAATGCAAGAGCTAAACCAGAGGTCATTCATAGAGGTACAGAAAAATTAATTGAATATTTGACGTCATCCCCACCTTCCATTAACCTATCACTATTTTTTTCAATCCTACCCCATTTAGATTTTTTTTTTAATAATGGTAACACACAATCTAAATCCCAAAATACTCTAATCACTTCATATTACCGCTCTTTAACATTGCAGAGCTTCTTTCGTACACGGTCGAAGCACGACTTTGTTAAGAAAAACACCCAGATTCAAAGTAGTAATGATGCACTTAAAAAGTGCAACAACATGCGACTGATATAAGACGAATATGAGATTTTTTTGGCTTGATCCGGTACATGTTGAATATGGCTACCCAAACATACAACTCGTTCTGCGCTACATACGTGACAGGGTTTCCAATAGTTAGGTCGCCGTGTATTTTTTCAATCACCAGGTGAAATAATCACAGCTAACAACTCTACCAAGGCCAACAAGCCGGACTTTGTTGCGTTTTTCATTCTTTGGCCAGCCGGGAAAGGCACTTAACAGACCCTTGCCCGTGATTGCAGAGATATCAAAATCGGGCAGTACTTTCCTCTCGACGATAAAGAAAATCTCGAGAGTTTGGACCTCAAAGGACGAGGTTGAGCCTTGTGGAGAAGTCACAAAGCTGTTATAGTAATCAATGGGGAATGAGTTCGTTTTCGCACGCGTTACTTGAACGAAACGGAGAAGCTTGAGTTCCATATCGACAAAATCTGGCATCATAGCCCCCTTAGTTGTACTTACGCGGTTTCAACCAACCGATTCTTGGGAGTGTGGGCAGATTTGCGGGATCAACGACTGTGACTCTTTCTTGATGTCGCTCAATCGTCTCTTCTCCTTCATGCAGAACCACACCGCCCTTCCGAATACGAGCAAAACATGCATTTCCAAACTATATTTGAGCCTTCCTGAAAACTCGATGCAAACCCTCTTATCAGAGCAGGGCCACCAAATATTACTATAGCAGAACCAACAAATCGACTGATAATCCCGGTTTTATGCGGTCCAAAGCGGCAACGAAGCACTGTACCATAACAAATCTTTAAAATATCTGGTTGTGCTTCTATAGCTCGTTCTACATGTAGTAACCGGACGATTTCTGCAGTCGTCCGGTCATACATGTATCAAGCACTTCCTCCCGATTTTGACCGCAAAAGAGTCTTGCACCAAGCGATGATCAAATCAGGGCTGGGGTCATCGGACGAATCTAGCTGAGCACGAGTATTATTACCGTACATGTACTTTCAAACATGCCATCATCTTTAACTGATTCAAGGTACAAAAGTCCTGTATGAGATTACAAGGTCTTACATGCAGTAGTCTATCTGCTTAGTTAGGATACTAATTAATAGAGGGGCTCCCCAGCCGTGTGTCAGGTGGTGGCAGTTCGGTCGGGGAGACCAGCACTTTGCTTTCTCCCCGCCAGCCCCCAGAAGCCTTCCGTTCCGTCAAGTTTGATACACTGGTAGCCCGTGTTGGTCAGAACTCGACGGCCATGGCCTCCAAGACACGCAAAAACACTCAAGAGGCAGCTACGGAACATCGAGAAGGCCAGAACACTTTGGAAGCCCAACTCGCAGATCTACGTGCCGAACTGGCCACTCTACGAACCAACCGTCAAGTCCAGCCGGTGAGACCAACTGAGACCACGCCCCGTGTCCCAAGAGGCCTGCCCAAGTTCAAAGGAAAACGCGGCGAAGACGTGCGCCAGTGGCTCTTCCAAGTCGAGACGCTGTGTCGTATTCACTGTCACGACGGGGACAACGACAATACCACACTCCAATCCATCGCCAGAACTGCGATGGAAGACCCGGCATCTGGGTGGTTCCTGTTCTGGGCGTCTCGGACACCCGCGGAGGAGCAGTCGTGGGCGCAGTTCACCCGAGATGCTCTCGCTCATTTCGAGGCCTCATACTACCAAGCCGTATTGCGCTAGAAGCTTCGTCAGCTACGCCAAGTCGGCGATATCGAGGATTACAATGGCAAGTACTCCGCGCTCATCTTCCGTGTGGAGAACATGAGCGAAGTTGACCAAGTAAGCTACTACTGTGACGGCCTCAAGCGCGCGACCCAAGCTTACGTCAAGTTACAGAACACGATGACGCTGAGTGAAGCAATGAATCAAGCTGTCAAGTACGAGATGTCTCATTTCGGTAGCGACGACAAGGTCAATCGTGAGAAACCCGAGCGTGAACCTCGTTTTCGAGGACCACCAAGACCAACCTCAGGGTCGAAGAAGAAGCTGTTCACCAATCGTTCGTACAAGCCTGGTCACTACTCACCGACCGCCCAGAGCAAAGAAGGCCCGGTTTGCTACTACTGCAAGAACCCCGGCCATTTCAAGCGCGACTGCAAGAAGCTCAAGAGTGAACAGAGAAACGAGCGGTCACGCCAGTAGAGGAGGGACCTGACGTGGCCAGAGCAAGCAGGGAAGATTTAACTGTAAACGAAACAAGGTTGAATCTGCTTTGTGAAGACCCTCTCGTCTACAATCGTGCACCGTTATTGTCAGTGGAGGGAGAAATCATACAGAGTGACAACAAGTTTAAAACCAAGTTTCTCCTGGATTGTGGTGCAACGACGGTATATGTATCACGTGCTTTTGTTAAGGAATATGGATTGGAAACTCGAGTATATACTGAGCGTACAATCTGGGTGAAATTGGGAGACAACAAGATTGGTGAAGCAATTTTGGCGTTAGTAACGATTGAGATCCGATTCAAGAACGTCCCCAAATACCAGTGTGTCGCTGTCGTGTTCGACATTCCGGAAGAGTTCGACTGTGTTCTCGCGATGCCGTACTTCGTGGATGTACAGCCAGCAATCGACTGGAAGCGTCGATGCTTCAAGCGTGACGTCCAGGTTAGAGCCTCACCGATGAAAACTTCGACTCCCCTTGGAAAGGGTAAACAGGCTACTGGCTCCGGGCTTCATGAGGCTGTAGACGCCCTTCCGCTATAAGCCATGATACCTGTAGAGCCGCCGTGCCAGAAACGAGATTGGAGGATGAAATCGAAAGCGTTGAAAGACCAACTGAGGACGGGAGAAAACTCTCTAAGCGAGAGAGGAAGAATGCCAAGGCAGAGGCAATGTATACTCTTGGGGTGGTAGACTCAGATGGAGTCGAAACCAAGTACATCACGAGGAAGAAACTGAAGAAGTTTCTTCGGTTGTCTGGGAAAGGTGCACCCGAACACGATTTCATGGTTGTACTGACCAACGACACGATCAAAAGGATCGAACAAGATCTCAAGCGCAACGACGAACCAGACAATGTGGAGTGGTGTCTTTCTCCAGAACAAAAAGCTGATATCGACAAATGGGTACGCGAAATGATTGCGAAAGGACTGATTCGACCAAGCATCAGCCCACATGCAGCTCCGAGATTTTGCGTACGCAAACCAGTGGGGTGGAGAATCGTTCATGACTATCGATATCTCAATAGCAATACGATTCGACAGAGCGTGCCGATGACGCGAAAGGAAGATGTATTCGACAGTATGGCTGGTGCCTATGTATGGACCTGATGTCAGCATACTATCAAGCTCGAATGAAGCTAGATCACACCAAGCACACAGCGTTTCAAGTTCCTAGTGACCTTTACGAATACTTGGTACTCCCGATGGGTGTCAGCAACGCACCAGCAACCATGCATCGGCTTACATCATCGCTGTTCAAGGGTTTAACACACACACGATCGTTCTACGATGATATTTACGTATTTACGAAATCGAAGGATATAGACGAACATCTGCGAGCACTTCACGATGTTTTAGAAATTCAGAAGAAGCACAAATTATACGTGAAGCTGTTCAAGTGGGTGTTCTGCGCTGAAGCGATCCCATGTTTAGGGGATTTCATCGGTCGGAACGGAGTTCGGATCGACCCCGACAAGTTTCAAACTATTCGTGACTTGCCTGTTCCGAGGACTCAGGAACAGCTCCACAGCTTTCATGGCTTAACTGGATACGTGCAACGATTCTGTGAACAGTACGCAGAGCTTACAGCACCGCTTTTCACGCTGCTCAAGAAGAAGATCCGACGAAACTCAAAGATTACGCTGAACACCGTCCAACTGAAGAACTTTAAGGAGTTGGAACAGCGGTTAGTGGATACGCCAGTACTGCATCTACCGGATTTCACTCAACAGATGCACTTGCGGACGGACGCAAGCTAGTTTGCGGTTGGTGGTGTCCTCTTCCAAGTCGTAGATGGAGTCGAGTGCCCCATCGCGTATACAAGCCGGAAGATGAAGTCAGCAGATTTGAAGTACCCGATGCAGCAACAGGAATTACTTGCGATTGTAAACGGCTTTGCTGCATTCCGGATATACTGCTTAGACCGGCCGCCGATGGTCGAAACAGATCACAAGTCACTCGAGGGCATATTCCAGCAGAAGATGGCGAATCGACGCCTTGCCCGCTGGTATGATATACTAGCCGAGTATCAACCTGTGTTCGCGTATCTACCCGGCGCCAAGAACGGTATTGCAGACGCTCTAAGCAGAAGACCAGACCTCAAGCCGGAGACGAAAGAATTTCACGACTTACTCGTTCCTAGTTTCAACGCAACGAGTTATCAGCTCCGTGTCATGGAAATCAAGCCACAAGTGATTTGATCAAGTCCATTATCGCCGGATACGCAATGGATGAGGTCATCCGTGAGATCCGACGTGCGATCAAGAAACGTTCCGAGCCATCACGACCGCGTGGAGCATCCGAGAAACAGTATAAGCCATCCTTCGAAGAAAGGAATCTGATCTGGTATCAAGGGGCTACCGACGAAAAGCCGCGCATCGTGGTCCCAAATGTGGTGAAGCTGAAACATCGCATCATCGATGAAGTTCACGAATCCACCTACGGTGGTCGTCCTGGTTGCAGCGGGGCTGCCGTAGATAGAAGATGAGCGTGAAGACGGCCGTCCGCGTGCTGTCCGTCTTCCCGCTTGCCGCACCGGTACCGACGTTGCCGAACGTGTATTTTACCTCGCTAGTGTAGCCCGTGAGGATCCAGCAGATGACCCAAGGACATCCATGACGACGAGAATGGATCAGCGGTGGCCGTAGCGAGACGTCATGCGGTCGCTGAACACGCCGATTACGGGACCGAAGACGGTGCCCACCACGGTTCCAATCACGACGTGAGCTGCACGGCGTAGTTGGGCAGTATGGTGCTCACGTACCAGCCGAGCGCCGCCCACTGCGCGTCTCAGGCCTTGATGATGGTAATGTGCGGCATCCGCAACGAAAGCGCAACTTGATCAATGTATATAAATGTAACTAGCAAACTGATTCCAGCTATTAAGCCCAGTCAAGCCGCGAAAATTGAAGCGAGAATGAGAGATCGATAACCATACAAAATGCAGCGAGGCTGCCGTAGCGTGCGTCAGAGGAAGATGTAGACTCACCGAGTCTGAGTACGAGTCCGTACGATCCCAATCAACGGACTCCTAGAGTCTAAAGCCTTAGCTCCAAGACAACTAGACGCTACGTGTCTTTTTCCAAACTGATTTTATTAATTGCATTAAGTACGGCAAGGCCGTACGGTGCAAACATATGCAACTCACTATCTAGCATAGTGGCTCCTAAAAAATGCATGCTGACTGGCTCACGAGCCAACTACTGTTCCTTTGATATCTTTTCGGATACCGTACTGATCTTGTTAATATATATGTGTCATACACACTTGGTGTACGTTCACCCAAGGTGTGTATGCCACACTTGTGTAACCCCGTTACACTGGTACTGACCGAACGTACCTGAAACTTCGGGCTGATTGGTATTGGCCACGAATTAAGAAGTACATCGCGGACTGTGAAGACTGCAGGCGGAACAAACCTAGACTGGCGAAGACACTCGGACTCATGGAACCACTGCAGACCCCAGACGAACGGTGGCGTTCGATTTCAATGGACTTTATCACGGATTTGCCGAATACCAAGCGCGGACATCATTCAATTTGGGTTGTTGTCGATCAGTTGACCGAGCGAGCACATTTCATTGCGACGACGAAGAAGGTATCCGCTCAAGAAGTCGCCACGCTTTTCATTGACAACATTTGGTGACTTCATGGTATGCCTCAAGATATCGTATCAGATCGCGATACCAAGTTCGTATCTGGTTTCTGGAACCAAGTATTTCAAAGCGTCGGAACCAAACTCAAGATGACGGTTGCGTACAGAGCGCAAGGTGACGGGCAAACTGAACGCACCAACCGTACGCTCGAGGAGTATCTGCATTTCTTCGTGTCACCGCGTCAAGATGATTGGGATGTACATCTCGCCAATGCAGAGTTTGCAATCAATGCAGCCGTCAACTCCAGCATCAAGATGTCACCGTTCGAGGCCGACATTGGTTACGTTCCGCACAACCCATTGGCGGCAGTCGCAGAGTCCAGTCGGACTTCAAATGATGGAGGGGTGAGTGCATGAGATTACAAGGTCTTACATGCAGTAGTCTATCTGATTAGTTAGGAAATTAATTAATAGAGGGGCTCCCCAGCCACGTGTCTGGCTGGTGGCAGTTCTGCTTTCTCCCCGTCAGCCCCCAGAAGTCTTCCGTTCCGTCAAGTTTGATACAAGTCCCCGCCAGATTTTCCCCTGCGATCAGCTATGTACATCGCAAAGATTGTACGTAGGTGCTCATTTGCTCTTAACACGTGGCTGGGGAGCCCCTCTATTAATTAATTTCCTAACTAATCAGATAGTATCACGAAAAGCTGGAAAAAATTCATTATCATGTATAATTAGGTTTTGATCAAAAATGTGGTCCACATCCACATTTTCTAAACTTGAGGAAATACTTTCTGCTCTAGCCGTCAACACAATGTACTGATTTAGATGTATCTAAGAGGTCTGTTCACAGGCATTAATGTAGAGGACAGTGTCGCTAGATACATCGCAGGACTATCTCAGCAAAAGATATTCATTCTCGCAATGGGCGCCGCACGCTTAGAACGCAGATACGCCAACAACGATTAGGAATTGCTGGAGGCATTCGGGCATTCTTAGCCCGATGCCATGGGGTTGATGGTCATTTCGCCGCATTCAACTACCAAGCGTATGCGTTAACTTCATTAACTCAATACATTTGCATCTATACCAACCCTGCGCGAAACTTCAGCCCTTGCAGTCTTTATTAGTACCACTCTGGTAAATCTGGCGGGGACTTCTGTATCCGTTCAGCACCCACGACGATACAAATAGCTCTTGGGCGCCCAGCTTTCTTTCCCCCGACTCATCGCATTTTCCACGTGTGGACATTGACAACAAGTATGCGGTTAACCCGAGCCGGTTACTGTAACACATCGATATTGTTATCCATCGTAACACCATCAAGAAACGCGATGTGCTTCTTCTTATTGTCAACATCAACCAGAATATCCATCAACGAGCTAGCTCGTACAAACCCAGATATACTGTTTTCTTCAGGTTCCCGTCTAAGCGCACACAAATTGGAAGGGGCGTACGACTGAAACGAATCCATGTGACCGACCACCTATGTATTAGCGCTAGCGAGCGCCAATGCGAAGGCAGCAGCAGCTACTGATTTCCCTGACCCGGATGACCCCAATATGTAACCATAGTGACTATCCCGCACAACGTCGTCTCGTAAGACCTGGAATTTACGACATTTACGCGGCGGAAGATAATAAATTTCCCATGCGAAGGGTGATAACTAAAATCAGATATAGCGCAGTCGTTCACGTTTGGATGTACTGAGGTCAAGCCTCGTCGACTGCCACCTGAGGATGAGTCTGCACTTTGGCCGGATGCCGCTCCGGCATTTCCACGATGATAGGGGTCGATGGGTGAAGAGCTGTTCGATTTTGCCACAGCCCGATGTTCACGTAAATTATGTTGGGGCTCGCATCGATGATCAACAATCTCTGCACCGTTTCCCAGCGCCACGCAGTCGGCCGTTCCTTCTCCGTCCACAAGCAGGAACCACACTTTCGTCGCAATTCTCAAGAATGAACGCAAATTACCTATATAGAGTACGATTCGTCAGGGAATTTTCGATTTGAGATTGATGGATTGAGCTGGCGAACGTTTGAAAACTACAGTGCGGCCAATCACGCAAACAACATTTACTCGCGCGATGCCTTGAGTGCAAGACCTAGCCGACTCGCTAACAGCCGATGGCTATGTGGCCCATCCTCGAGAAAGTGAACAACACACAGGAAAACTCCAACAAGAGTCGAATAGCGGGTACATGCATGATCAAGGTAGAATACGTGGCATTATACTGTTAGGCATGTACCGTATGATCAAGGTGCTGTAGCGCTCCGCGTAATTCCGATTTGTAGCCAATCCGGTCCATCGCTGATTTTTCTCCTTCTCGGCCAATCGGGTGGTGTGAACATTCAAAAAGAGTGCGCAAAGGCGCGAAAGTTGGCGCTCGAGAGCTGGTCCCTGCCATGATGGCGACTCCGTATGGCGCCGCACCGTCCGCCTCGCTCGTCGTCCGCCGCGAGAAGCGGCGGCGGCGGAAGGCCGCCGACCCGAGGTGCGTCCTGCCCGCTTTCTCCGCGCCCAGAAGGCGGCGTCTGGTGCCGAGTAAATCGCCGCGTTGTTCTCACTCTCTCTCTCTCTCGCTAGCGACGCCGGACGGAGGCCGCGCCGAGGCTTCAAGTTCAGCGACAAGAAGGACGAAGACACCGGCGAGGCGCCCGTGGAGGCCACGCCCGTGGGCAAGAGGAAGCCCGGAACGCCCGCCAAGGACAACACGTTCGTGTTCCGCGTGCGGAAGGACGACGAGAAGGACGTGGGCAAGCACCACGCCGTGGACGCGGCCGCGGCGTCGGCGGCGCTGCGGCTCCGGCAGGAGAAGGCCGCCAGGGCCGAGATGCGGCGGCTCGTGCGCCAGAAGAAGCGCGAGGAGGCGACGCGCGAGGCGCTGAACGAGGAGGAGATGAAGCACAAGAAGCTGTCGGCCGACCAGGTCTCGCTCTATCACATGGTGCAGCGGCAGGTCAAGCGAGAGCTCCGCAAGGTGAGGAAGGAGTTTCTCAACTCGGCGGCGCGGCGGGACATCATGCAGCTGAGCGAGACCAGTCTGCAGGCGATGAAGCAAGAGCTGATCTCCTTCATGGCGGAGCACCCGCCAGGGAACGTTGCGGTACGACTCGTGCGCCTTGCGGTTGCTTGGTGAACTGGTCATATCTAATACCACGTCCTTTAACTGCAGATCAAGATACCGAACCCAGAAAACGCTCGAATGCGCGCAACCATCGAGTCCTACGAGGAGCGGATTAAAAGGTGAGTAGTGCAAGCTACGTTGTTTTTGGTACCGATGAGTTGCATTCCTGACACTTTCTTGTCTCTGCGTGCAGTCTCGAGGAGGAAGAGAAGCAGTGGTTAGATATGAAGGCAACCTTGGAGGCCGATAGGTCATCAGCACAGGTAGAATCTGAAAGCGACGCCTCTCGAGAAGAGGGAGAGACGAAGGCCGATGAGCAGCCCGAAAAACTCTCGTGTGAGCTGAAGGTAACGCAAAGCGTTGAAGCACTCCAGCGCTCAGCGCTGCAGCAACTGGGCTCGACCACGGAGCAGGTACATGGCTGCACTTTTGAACTACTTCCCGCGGTCCGATGATATTCAACTAACCCTCGTTTGTTGACTTTGACGTGATGCCCCACTACCATGGCGTCGATTTGCCCGCTGCAGCTGACACTCCTGGATGCGTCCATGTTGACCGTGAACCGGTTGATAGTCGAGGCTGAGATGAAGAAGGCGAAACTCTTCGGCGCGTACCACGACAGCGCCTTCAAGGGCTATGGCAACGTGGCGCGGCCCAAAGAGACTCTGCGCGCACTGCTCCACATGCCGGCTCGAGGCGGTGTGCCGTAGGATACAGGTTTCAGATAATTTTTAAAGATTAAATGCGTTATGTTAGTCTTCGCTTCAGCTTGTGCTCGCATCCTCTGTCTACGAACACTGCTGTTTTCTGTGGTGCTCGCCGCTCTTTATCAGCTCCTTCAAAGCAGGACTACATGTATTATATACTACTACATGTACTAATAGTAGTACATAGATCACTCGGCCCCCTTCTCTGACGACATAACGAGATGGCAGCGCAATTGACGGCAGCGCAGGAGCTATCGAAGATGGTGCTGACGCTGACGCTGGTGCCGAGCTCCAGCTGCCGCGCCAGATGTGGATGGCGCGAACACGGCGACACGCCTGGATATCGTTGTGCGCACGTGCGCCGAAACCGCGGCAGTGAGCCCATGGCGACACCACGCACTGGAGCGCTGACGTTGAACGGACGGTCGCGGATATGGAGAATCAAGCGGACTGTGAACGAGCAGACTAAGAACGCGAAACGTCTTGATAAATATGACATCTATGGCGGCCGCAACGCCGCCAGCCCTTGGACCTGTCTGGTCCAGCGAGGCTTAAATACTGGCTGTCATCTAAATCTACACGGGCCAGCGCACCCTTCGACCGCGTGCGCCGGCTGGGTGACTCCAAGGCGAACACGGCCTCGCCCTCCTGTCTGCAGGGGACGCTGCTGCTGCTGCTGTTGCTGTTGCCGCTGACACAGCGGACACGCCGATCACCGCATCTTGGAGCTGAAGGAGAACACCTCGTTCTCTTGAATCGTGCCGAGCCGGCCGAAGTGCGTCTTGCGGCTGCTGACCCAACGCTTGGTGGCACGCGGCGCGTGAAGCGGCAGCACGCTGGCGCCGAAGTCGTCCTTGTCCATGTCGTCCCAGCCGCGCGCCAGCTTGTAGACGAGCACAAGCAGCACCGAGACCACGAAGACTGTGCCGGCCAGCACCATCATTTCCATCTCGCTCACGTCGCGTCCGAATGCGTTGGAACTGCCGAATACCACGATCATGCTGCTGTTGCTGCCGCTGGGCCGGGGGGTGTCTGCACGCTGTGGGTGGCTCCGTCGTCGCGGGGCTGCTCGCCTTCCTGAGCGTGTGTTCCGTGGCGGGGCGGGGAGCGCCGGTACGGATCTGTAAGCTGTGGTGCCGCCGCTGCGCTGCTCCGAGGCCGCCGGCGCCGATTCAATAGTGATCGCTGCACCCAGCCCTCGCCCAAAGGAAGAACGGCTCGGCCAACCAGCGCGCGGCACCTCGGCTCATACTTGGCCCCAGTATCCGCGGCGCAAGCAGCAAAAAAAAAGTCGTGGCGCCCCTAACCGCGAGCCTCATGCGTAAACACCCGAACAGGCGCAGAAACAGACGGCAGCTTCAAGCCGACGGCTTGCCGCGCCCATGGCACACTGCCTGCCAAAGGCGCCGCTACCGGTACATGCATACTGTTGTATGTACCTGAACTGCATCCACATGTAGTGCCGTGCACAAATCTTCCATTGTGGAAGCCGTGGCCGCTGCTATTATTAATGATAGTACAGCGCTCCGTTTCGCTCGCCGACCAGCGGCAGCGCTGACCAGCCGCCGCCATCGGCTGGGCGGCGTAGAGGAGGCCGACAGCATTTGGATCCGCGGCGGCAGCGCCAGTGGAGTCTGTCGATAATACGCTGCAGCAGCCGAGGCGATACACGGGCACGCGGCCCCAGATTTGAGCGCCTTGCAAGTTGAACGCACGCAGACGCACCCGGCACCTGCTTGACAGAATGATGTCACAGTGCGCTCGGTCCGCCCTGGTCCCGCGGGGATCCCAGCTGGCAGATGTCCCACAACGCCCGGCAGCATCCTCATCGAGTGCGCGCGCACCTGTCCGGCGCGAAGCAGTGTCGCCGTTTGCAGTATCAAGGGCGCTGGTCCAGCGCCCTTGAGCAGAGCTTGGGCGCGATTACGCCGGGCTGCGGAGCCGGCACACCAGCGAAATTGAAGTCGCCGGGCTCAGCAGCAGCAGCAGCAGCTGAGCCGCGAGGGCAGACGCTCCGAATACACGGCGCATCCTGTCTGCAGAGCGCGCCTTGACTGGCGCGCAGCAGTCTGCCGGCGCGAGACCGGAACGGCGCGGGAGCTTGCCGCGCCCATAGTAGCAGTGTCCCAGCCGGCCACCCAGCATCGCCGCCGTCTGCCTATCCACCTCGGCTGGTCCTGCCGAGCCGAGGGCCTGCCGGTGGCAGTGCCACTGCCAGTGGCCCACTGGCACTGCCATCGCCGCTGATATCTGCGTTCCGACGCGTGCCGCTGATTCACGCGGGGCCCTGCTGAGCAGGCTGCTCACTGAGCAGCTCAGCAGCCTACTGAGCAGCTCAGGAGCCTGCTGAGCTGACCCAGGCAACGCAACCAGCTTGGTCGCTCGTTCAAGTGCGGCGCAGCCACCCAATGCACGGGTCCCAGTGCTGGCTAACGGCTTCTTCCCGCCTGATACCGAGTCGCAAGCCGGCGTTTCGAGTGACGCATGTACAGTACAGTAGCAGCAAAAACGTTGACGTCTATTGTGCGGTTTAGCTCAGGTCTGACCACTGGTGCGGACGCCGTTGCTCGCGTCCGCGCCGAGGCCTCGCTCACTGGCCAGCGGCTCCGCGCTTGGGTGCCGCTTTGCCCTGGTCGTGGCACTGGCGGAACTTCTCCCACTCCTGCACGTAACGTGTGGTTAGTCCCGGGTCGGCGTAGCGTCCCCGCGGCCCACGCACGAACCTCCGTGCAGGCCGAGACGCGGCCGTTGTTGAGCTTCATGCAGGCTGGCAATCACCACATGAACGCGTGAGTATCCAGGCGAGAGCAGAGAGCCGAGCGTCAGCGTCAACGTCCCGCAGCCACGTCAACCGCCGAAACGGCGCGCGCAACGGCCGCCACTCACTGTCCACGCGTAGGTAGCTCTCCTCGCAGCCCGTGCTCTCCACGGCGCTCTGGTGGTGCGTGTCGTCGCCGGGCTTGCACGTCAGGCACTCCTTGGTCGGCATGGCGGTGGTGTGCTCCGTGCAGTGTGGCGAGCGGCTGGGGATTGCTCCGCGTCGTCCGTTATCTTTTCGCCCAATCGCGTGCCGCCGAGCCGGCCAATCAATCCGCAGCGCCACATCGTTTTTCCGCACGGAAGAGGCCCATGACTTGGTCTTTGTATGCCTGGCTCGACGATCGCCATTTTTTCCGACCCCCGCCCGCAGAGGCGAGTCGGCACACCGACTTTGACAGTACATCGAGCGAGTGAGCGAGGCAGGAAGGCGAGTATGGCGCAGGTGCAGCGCCACGAGGACGAGGACGTGGAGTGGCTCGACAGCGAGCTCGAGGACAGTCCGCGCTCCAACGACGACATCAGCAGCATGTTCAGCAGCAGCCCCAACGCCAAAGCAGGCGCCGGCGCCGCGCGCTGGGCCGCAACCGACAACCAGCACCGCCCGCCCGCCATCTCGTCCGCCGAGTCCGTGGACGTGGAGGACGTGGAGGGGGACATGACGTCCTTCTACGGCGCACAGTACGCGCCACAGCCTGAGGCCGCGCCCTACCGTCTGCCCGCCAAGTCCGTGGGCCAGCAGCGCTTCCAGGACATGCCCATCGGCCTCGTGGCCGACCACGGCGTGGCCGCCAAGCGCGTGCTCATCCGCCGCATCCATCAGGAGTCCATGACGCAGCTCGCCATGCGCTGCCAGGCTGTGCTCGTGCGCGGCGCGTCCGGGAACTACTACGTCTACCACCTCGAGATCACGAGCGACTACTACAAGCAGAAGTGGGTCGTGTGCAAGCGCTACTCCGAGTTCTACCGCCTGCGCAAGCGCCTGCTGGCGCGCCTCGCCGCGCACAAGAAGCACCGAGGCTGCACCGTGTGCGGCGCGGTGCGCGTCCAGCTCAAGGATGTCGGCTTCCCTCGTCGCATCGTCATGTTCAAGGACCCCTCGGCGCTCGTGGGGAGACGCACCGCTGGGCTCGAGGAGTTCATCGTCGCACTGTGCGAGTACCTTGCGGCAGAGCAGGAAGTGGAGGTGTGCAGCGAGATCGCCTCTACCAGGTTCCTGGTCAAGGAATTCTTGCAGTTCCCGCTCGAGCACGAGCAGCAGCACGTCCGGTCAATCCGGCAGCTCAAATACGTCGATCCGCGCGACGTGCAGGTGGACTCGGACTCGTGTCCAATCTGCCTCTGCGAGTGGGCCGAGCTTGACGGCAACCGCCTTGTGCTCTCGCCTTGCGGTCACTTCTTCCACGAGCACTGCATCAACGAGTGGTATCGCACCCGGTTCGACTGCCCCATTTGCCGCACAATCTCAGGCGAAGAAGAGAACAACAATTACCATTAGTGGTGCAGTCAGACGGATGAAGAATGGCATGCACGTGCACCTCAGGCGAAGCGTGGCGCAGCAACGAAATATATAGTTATGCTTGAAATCATGTTGTTATACGTAGTACCAACGTGTGATTCCGAAGCTCTAGTCTTCTAAGATGACCACGCTGTAACGCCCCAGCTATGTATCTACTGGCCGGCCGATGCAAAGCGCTGCACGTCAAACCCTTTATCCGAGAAATCGTGGATGTCGTCACCGTCCTTGCCGATGATGACGGTGCGCTTCTCCGGAGCATCGTCACTGAAGTACTTGCGCGCTACGTCGACAAGGTCTTGACGCTTTAACGAGAGATACTGCTCACGGCGGTGCTGACGCATGTCATTCGTGATGCCACGGAGGAAGCTCATGCGGCCCTTCATCGACGGGGTCTTCGGCGCGTCGACGCTGGCGAACACAGACAACAAGGCTTCCTGCACGTCACGGTCGGAGAATTCACCATCCGCAGCCCACCTACGGGCACCGGCGTAGGCGTTGAGCGTCTTGAACGTGTTTGGGTCGTAGTGAGAGCTCATGGAAAAGGATCCCTCGTTCTGCGAAACACCAGATCCGTAAGCTCCACCCTGCTCACGCACTTGCTGATGCAAGTAGCACGACGACATAATCTGTGCCAAGACAGTGAGTGGCACATGATCTTCGTGCGTAAATGACACAGACGGCTGCGTCTCCACCACAAAGTTCACTGAGACTGGGAAGGCGAAGTAGTTCTTAGATGATACTGCAGGCATCTTCAGCTCCTCTGGCCCAAGACTGAGGGAGTTGATGTCTGGCAACGACCAAGATCCAGCCAGCGGCTCAAGCAACTTGGACTTGAGAGATTGCTCCACTTGAGACCGCAGCTTGTCCTCTGTAACGACAGAGAGTCGAAGGTTGCTAGGCGAAAACACCACGCGCGCGATATCTTGCAGCACATGTGCAATTTGTCGCAGTTCATCGTCAGAGCACTGTGCCCACTTTTGAAGCTGCTCGATCTGCGTGAGGCCACTGTACATTTCGTCGTAGACCCCAGCAGGTGTGAGACCAACACGTGAACGTGTTCCCGCAAGCGCGGCACCTGAAGAAGAAATGCTGCTGCTAGCCGTGGAAGCGCTGCTCTGCAGAATCAATCGAAGTTGGCGCAGATTCTCCTCGCTCAAAAATTGCGTGTCAGTCAGTAGTTCATGCAACAAACTCAGCGTCTCGTCCACTTTGTGCGGCAGGCACATCGTGCCTAGAAGCAGTGACTGCTTGCTGGGCACGCCGTGCACGTCTGTAAGCGATGGTGCTGTCATCGCCGAGCACGACACACCGCCGCTGCAGTTCGCAATCGCCGTGGGGAGTTCGTCATAGGCATAACGCGAAGTACCCAAAGATCCGAATACAGTCGTGAACACATTCATGTACCTGTGATACGATTGCGGGAGCGCTCCCAGATCGAAGAGAAGACGCAAGTAGGATATCTCGTTGGTGGACGGCACGCGTACAAACTCTGCGGACACAGAATTCAGCTGCGTTTTGCCGATGTGGTCAAAGTTTCCTTCCTCTACCGTTGGAATGTCATCCAGAGTCAGTGTAGGCAAGCATTCCACAGGCTGCTCCTTTCGTTGGTGACGCTCGAGTTTCTCGGTAGTGCGAGCAATGCGATCCAGATCCGCGTTGGATTGCTCAATAAGCTTAGTGGCAAGATTCTCACGCTCCCGACGTTCTTGTTCGCGAACAAAGTCTTCGGAAGGCAGCATCAGCATTTGAACTTCACGCAGGTCATCGCGCATGAGATAGTCGCGAACGTAACCCTCTAAGAACTTCGGATTCCGAGCCATCTCTTCGTTTAAGCGTTCCAAGAGCGGGTTCAGCTGAAGGTTTTTGATAAGATCTCCATCATGGGCCCAGACAGAGCTAATACCGTGCATCAATTGAAGACCAAAATTGCCAGTTACATGCTTCAGACTCAGCTCCAACTGGTGAAGCAGACCAGCCACACGTTCCTGGTCAAAGCCTTCAGCAACCACCTTCTCCAACGCTTCATGTACGGCCTTGCGAATGGCAGGAACAGCCGCTTCACCGCCTTCAATGCCTTCAACACCGACACCAAAAGTAGGGTAGTACGTTGATGTGTCAAAGCCTGTACCCACTGAGAAATCTTGTGCGAGGTTAGAATCGATCAGTGCCTTGAAAAGAGGAGATGCAGGTCCATTCGTAAGCAAGTAGCCTACAATGCGCAGCACAAACGTTGGGAAAGGGTCCGTGGAGCTTACATCCACGAATTTGCTCATGCAAAACTTGGTGTTCGGGTCGGCGGCCTCGCCGCTCATATTGCTACTGGGACCACGAATAACGACAAGCTCCGGTTCACCCGACGTTGTCTTGCGCACACTAAATCCTTCCGTACTCACACGCGTGGCCGCCGAGTCGGGTCGGTAGTCAAACTTGTTGAGAATCTCCTGGTCCAGATAAGCCAGGTGGTCCGTGAGTGGCAAGTCTCCGTACGAGTAGAAGCAGCAATTAGACGGGTGGTAGTTCTTGGCGTGGAAGGCACGCAAGTCTTCGTACGTGAGCGAGGGGATATCCTTTGGGTCGCCGCCACTCACGTGCTCGTAGATGGTGCCGCGCATGAGCTCCTGCTGCAGCCTCGTGCCAAAGAGGTTGTTGCTGTCGGAGAGCACGCCTTTCATCTCGTTGAGCACGACTCCCTTGTAGATGAGCTCCCCCTCTCCGTCCTTGTCCTCGTTGATCTCAAGTCGGTGCCCCTCCTGCAGGAAGTCAAGCCTGGTGAGGTTGGGGAAGAACGCCGCGTCCAGGTACACGCTCATGAGGTTGCGCCAGTCCTTGGCGTTGGTGGTTGAGAACGGGTACATGGTGTGGTCCGCACCCGTGAGCGCGTTCATGTACGTATTGAGGCTGCGCTTGATCATGTTGAAGAACGGGTCGCGCACGGGGAAGCGCTTGGAGCCGCAGAGCGCCGTGTGCTCCAGGATGTGCGCCACGCCCGTCGAGTCGCTGGGCGGCGTGCGGAACATGACGGCGAACACGTTGTTGGGGTCCTGAGCATCCAGGTGCAGATACTTGGCTTGCGTGGGCCCGTGACGCAGCTCCAGGGCGTCCACGCCGTACTCAGGCACAGTGGCCACCCGCTCCAGTGTGAAGTTGTGATACGTCTCGCCCACCTGCAGAGCTTTGCAGCCGTCGCCGCGCTCCAGGGTCGGAGCGGAGGAAAGGCCACGAATGCCGACGACATGGCGGAGACGCTGGGCGTTCACCCGCGCGGGCGCCGGCGACGCGGCCAGCACGTGACGCAGCATGAGGTCGAGCGAGAGCTGCGGATTGCAAGTTGGTGGGTGATTGGCAACAATTTCCTGAAAAAGGAGTGTATATGTATTAATACACGAAAAATGTCTACAGTACTGAATAATACCGGTACGAATGTGTGCACCACATCATACGTATTGATGGTTTTTTAGGACTGTTGCATCCTCTTAAATATAAACGATAAGATGCGATTTATTTTCGCTGTCTATCTTGACGACCATTGCTGTTGACATCCTTTTTGCAGACGCAAGTATCCGCACGAATGGCGAGCACAATGCCACTACGCTCGGCCTTGATGCTGACAAAGCTGCTGCTGATCCACGGTCTCCTGCCATCCGTCGAGGGGTCCTCAGACCCCTGCAACAACTATTGCGACAACGAAGATTCACCGGTGTGCGGCACTGACGAGGTCACGTATGGCAACTTGTGCAAGTACTTGAACGCTGCTTGCCGCGACATGACGTTGTCGCTAGCCTCAACGACTGCCTGTGATGGTTATGATCCATCTGCAGTTAAGCGTGGTTCTACTCTCTTTGGCACCGCGCTGTCAACTTCCGAGTATTCTTGCAACAACACCTGCAACAACGACCGATCCGAAGTGTGCGCCTCTGACGGACTGACATACATCAACCCGTGCCAATTCAATGCCGCCAGATGCACGGCGAATGGCAACCTTTGGGTAATTGACTATAAGCTGTGTTCACAAGTCAGCGTGTTGCGACGGACTTGCGGGCTCGGCAGGCTCTGCACGAACTCGCAGAAATGCATGATGGAGCTAGAATCGGACACAGCCAAGTTCTGCGTCAGCACCTGCGCCAACATGAGCTGCGACGAGGGGGAAGTATGCAAGCTGCAGCGCTCGATGTGTGACTCCGAGCCGTGCCCGCCGCAACCAATGTGCGTATCAAGCTCGTAAAAAACAGCATCACGCCAAGAAGAATGAGTCTTGTGAGACCGAATACTTGAAGTAGCTTTTACAGCGCTTAGCAACTGACAATAAACAAAGGTTTACATTCTTAAGCCCAGCTCTGCTGCGATTTTTCGCTGAGCGTTCTCTTGCATGAAAAGAGTTGCCGACCATTTTTTCGGTCAAAGTTTGACCCGCAGGCTGAGCCCGCCGTGCTCACCTCTGCAGGTGTACATCTCCGTCCACGTGCTCAGCACGGCTCACCGAGAGGATTACCGAGGTGATGTTTCTCCGTATCCAGCAGGTCACACCGCCCGCGTCACGCTTGTCAAGCAAAAACTTGGTCTCATACAAAGACGGCGTCTGCACTGCATAGAGTTTTTCGCGTCCCGTCCTGGCACGCGAACGAATGGATCCTCGGATGTGCGCGTTGCCACCCCGCCGACACCTGGCGAATTTGGCGCCGTGATATGGCCGACCTACGCAAATTTCTCCCTGGATGGGTCTGCCGTGGCGACTGGGTGGGTGCGATTCGCACCGCGAAGCAATGAGGGAAAGCCCCACATCTCGATAGGCAAAGGATAGCAAAGTACAATGCGAAGACGTGCAGCAGTGTTGGGGTCGCTGCTCGCTTTTGCGGCGACCTCGCACGCTGTCGAGGTAAGCGTTTGTGGCGACGCCACCTACGACTTGCCCGAGGACCGAGGAGTCATCTGCGCGTCGGACGATCCGATCCTACAGGAACGGCTTGTCCGCTGAAGGGCGACAAAGCGAGCGCCGACTGCTTTGATAATCTGCCGTCGTTCGCTAGTGGTGCTTGCGTAGCCCCTGAAGATGCTGTGTGTGCACTAGTGACAGACTCGACATGGGGCTGCGTGCTCCCATCTATAGGGTGCGGAGGGAAAGTGCTTACCACGGCTGCTCCGTCAACCCCAGAAAGGGTTTGCGAGACCTGGGACTACGATGAAGATGGCTCTGCCTCGAGTGTCGGCGCTGAGTCTCTGTTTGACGGGAACGACGACTACGACGAGAGCTGGTTCGTGGAAGTGACCAAGGTGACGAAGCTATACACATGTGGCGCGGATAAGCCCACGGCGGCACCAACGTCGGAGCCGACGCCAGCGCCGACTTTGAATTCGGATTCAGCGAGCTCTGGGTCCAAAGACACCTCTACAGAGCCAACGCCAGCGCCATCAGATGCCACAGACATGTACTCTTCCGATTCAGCCGATTTGTCTACGACTACTGCAACCCCATCACCGACAGACATCGCGAAGTCGTCCGCGTCAAAAACTACCCAGTCAGACATCGACGAGAGCTCAGTCGATACAACGGATTCATCAGAGACTTCGCCGACGCCAGAACCGACAGACATCACGGAGTCGTCCGCGTCAAAAACTACCCAGTCAGGCATCGACGAGAGCTCAGTCGATACAACGGATTCATCAGAGACTTCGCCGACGCCAGAACCGACAGACACCACGGAGTCGTCCGCGTCAAAAACTACCCAGTCAGACATCGACGAGAGCTCAGCCGATACAACGGATTCCTTGGCGACCACACCGGCACCTACATCCGGTTCAGAGGACTCAATCGACGCGTCATCGCCGTCAGACACCACTTCGCCGTCGGATGGCAAAGACGCGTCAACACCTAGAGTTACCCCAGCAGCAACACAATCTGCAGCAGATGAGGACGATCAGGAGACAAACGATACCGAAGAGATTGGAGCGGAGGCGACTGCAGATGGAAACGTAAAGAAGCAGTCGGCTAGCTTCACTGATGTTATGTTTTTGTCGGAGTCGACCAATTTTCTGGCTTCATTAAAGCCTGCAAACATACCTGAAGAGCCAAAGGTATACGACAAACCATCAAGATTTAGATGAGGATAACTCAAGTGTGCTGTACAGCTCGGTGTTATTGTGTGCGCTTAGAAGGGAAGCCTGACTCGTGATTCATTAAATATTAGCTGGTCTTCCCGTTGAGTGCAATTTATTCCGTTAGCAAGTGATGTTGTATACAACGTCGAGCCCGTAAGTTGTTTCGTTGCACGCCTTGAGTGTGAGCTCGCACAGGTTGGGGTACTTGTTCCCATCAGTGCCGCACACAGGGTCGTAGTCGGTGCAGTACATAATATCGCAGTCGAAGTCGATCGCGTCAGCAGATTTGTGGGCCGCACTTGCTAGTAGTCCCAGCACGAGCAGTGAGTAGAGTTGCATCTTGGTGACGTTCATGCACAAAGGGGAATGTCTGATCAGTTGGCAGGCTGACTGCATCTTACCTCAGGTGTAGCCATTTTTAGGGTCACACTCTCACCACCAGATGCCCCTTCGACGGATCTTCCGTCACCGGACGTATCTTTAAATGGTTTGAAAAGGCGCATACGTGGTATCAAAGCATTTCGCGATCTTCTTGCAAAGCTAGTTAACAGCTCCCGAAGACATGAATAAACCGAGCTCTCGGCGCTATGGTCGGCTGCATGCCACTGCTTTGGTCAGCTTTATTTGCCTCGCTCTCGTTGCTTTCCACCGGACTGGGGTAGGGCTCGCGCACGCAGTGGAGTTGAAGGGAACTCATTGCCCCGGTGAAGGAAGTCAGTGCTCGCACCATGGCACGTGTGCGATCAATCGAAAAGGGGAACATGTGTGCAATTGTCAGTGGGGGTACAACTCGCCTGACTGCTCGAGAAGTGCGTGCGTCGGATGGCATGTCACCTGTGAAAAGGTACTAATATGAACTTTGTCTGCCGTGCGGTTTTGCGTGTCTACTTTGTAGAGATGTGTCCGCATGGAACGAACCCGATATCATCCAAGCAGGACGACAAGAAGATACGTCTGCGCATCGCTACCTCTGAAGGTGCCGACATCACGGGTGGAGCTTTGACGATAACATTCCAAGCACATACTGTCGAATTTGAAATGCCACTCGAGCAGGTGACAAGTGACGTGTGCACCTCCATCTTCCATCGTTTCCAGAACCTTGGGGAGCTGGTAAGCAACTAGCTGTTTTTCACGCTGTATGTCATTACTGATACATGCATTGTGCAGACATGCGAGCGGCTTGCGCTGGAGAAATCTTCTTCGGCCACATTTGAGATAACGTTACGCACATTCCCAATTTTCCCTATAATGAACAATCTGTACTATCACGATGGAAATCCGCCAGTTTCCGAATTTTCGTGCAACACAGCTAAAGCTCAGCTTTCGTCGCCATCAGGATCAGTGCAGTGCATATTCGAAAGTGTCAAAGACAGCAACGTTAAATCCTACGAAGAGTGCAGTGGGCACGGCGACTGTAACACCGCCACAGGTATATGTGCTTGTCACGAGGGTTTTTACGGGGATCACTGCGGCAACAACAAGGATGACGAAGACGTGTTGGCTGCACCAGCACTTGGACCGTTTTTCAAGGGAAACGTACTCCATATGTCAGCAACGCGCAGTTTATCATCCGAATTTCACTTCATGCGAGCCGACGTCGGCGGCCAAGCTTTATTTACAATGAATGGCCGCGGAGACACTACATGGCACCATGGCTCACTCCAGTTGCGCGAAGGGGGGTTGTACATGAGTGGTGGTAGTGCCATTCAGTTGCAAAAAGACAGCACGTTCGAGATGAAAGATGGGCGTGCGCGATTGGAAGACACGCCCCTTCATTTAACGCTTCAAAGCGCCTCGGAATCGACCACCAATGGTGCCGCTTTGCTTAATGTCGAGAGACTTAGCCCGGCATCAACCTCGGAGCTATCGACGTTGCCAGATTTCGTCCGCATCTCCCAACCTAAAGGGCCCATTTTTCGAGTGAGTGGTGCCGGCCAGACAGTTATTCACGGCGGTGGTCTGGAGATTTTGAAAGGTGGACTCAGGCTGGAGCGCGGGGGTATCCAGGTGCTTTCTGACGGGATCAAAGTTATGAATGGAGGACTCGATGTGCAAAGTGGAAATCTTGCTGTACGTTCTGGCACGATGAGTCTAAGAAACGGCCAGACAACTCTTGCTGCCCCCGCTGGTCCTGTGCTTGTACTACAGCGTGACAACAATGAAGGTGTATCACCATATAGTTCATTGATTGAAGCAAGGGGAAGTAGAAGTAGTGAGAGCAAGGTATTTGAAGTCCAAGATACGGGTGCTACATTTCTGTATGGCGGTGGGCTACACGTACTTGCAGGTGGCGTTACCATCGCATCTGGAGGCCAGACAATCACATCTGGTGGCTTGCGCGTGGAATCTGGTGGTGTGCATATTGAGTCCGGAGGCCTTACGACACGGGATGGTTTCACCATTGAGGATGGCGGGCTTACAGTCCAAACGGACCAAGTGAACGGCAAAGCACTCCAAGTGGTATCAACCAACCGTAACTTTGCAGGGGCTTTGCTGAACTTTGATCTATCACAGCAACAACGAGAGAATCCACCTTTCCGCATTATTGAGGTCTTAAAAGCCACGGAACCAGACACACACGAAACACAAACCGAAACCGTGTTTTCCATAGACTCATTGGGCAATCTGGAGACGCATGGAGATATCATGACAACTCAAGGCGGGCGTATTATTGCTAACGGTGCGCTTGTCTCGCAGGCGCAGGCGGTATTTTCTCACGTTCAGCTTCGTGCTTCAGAAAATATCGTTATTCCGAGTTCGCACAGCTACATTCAGATTTCAAACGACGGTGTTGCAACTCCCAATATCGCACGAATTGACCGTGAGGAAGCATATGCTGGACAACTTCTTGTGATCCAGAATGACGACGAGCAACCTTTGTGTGGTGAGCTCAACGTAGCGTCCGGTGCAGCAGCGATATTCGTGTTCGATGGTGGTGTGTGGCGTCCGTTGACCGCTGCTGCCTTCGACGCTTCGTCACTCACTGGGGTGAAGACGCTCGAGGCTGCAAACGATCTTAACTTAGGCGAGGTCACATTATCAGTGCAGTCTGTTCAAGTTGCTGGTCAACGTTCTGGGTTTGTTGCCGTGTACGGTAAAGGTGGCATTCTTGAGCAACACGATAGTCTGCGCTTTGAGGCAGTTTCAGGCACACTCACGGCAGAAAAAATTGAAGCACAGCGCATGCGCGGTTCCATCGATATGACTGAGAGCGAGCTGCGCAGTGTCGAAATCATAGGTGGACATATTAGCAATGTCAATATGACGGCTATCGAGATGGTTGAAGTGCAGGGTGAACTATTCGTTGAGGACGAGGCATTTTTCGGCGCCAGTGTGACCGTGGATGGTCAGGTCATGGGCTCAGGAGCTTACGTGGACGCATCGGACGAGCGCTTCAAGACGGATGTTCAGGACATCAGCAACGCCTCCGAAATTGTCTCCCAGTTACGAGGTGTCGAGTACGCCTACAACTGCGACGAGTTCCCGACCAAATTCCCGCACGACGGACGGCGTGAGCTGGGATTCATTGCGCAGGAGGTTGAGCAAGTAGTGCCCCAAGTTGTTTCCACTGCCCAGGATGGATTCAAGTATGTGGCATACGCACGGTTGGTGCCTGTCGTCGTCGAAGCTATCAAACGGGAGCAACAACGCGCAGATGACAGCGAAGCGCGGCTGCACCAGCTTGAGTCCGAGATGGTCGAGCTCAGAAGCTTGTTAATGAGCCAGCAAGAAATGTTGCTGTGGATGCAGCAGCAGATCGGAGCGGAGCGCTCGCACACTTCCAATACTGTTGACAGCAAAGCAGACAGCGCACTAGAACAAGTCATGCAGTATTAAAACTACTAGTAGTAAATGCAATAATCATACCGATGTTGCAGTTTAGGCTTCATTGGGGTCTTCTTTGTCTCGGTGTTTATTTTCTCTACTGACTTGACTTACTGTGCCGGCTGCTGCAGGGGTGGTGCTTGTAAATATTGGCGCTCGGAGCGGAGGTACAAGACGATACCCAGGGCAATCGTCAATACAAAGATGAGAAAGTTGTCGGACTGTATAACGCCACGCCAGTTAGTTAAGATGTCGCGCACTAGCGTGTCTGTACTCATGTTGGCGTCACCAGGCCACCACTTTTCCAGCAGAGATAGAAAAGACGGTGCCCCATTCGATTTCGTCCCAACCACGTCTGATCTGCCCAGGGAGGCACCATCCGAAGAAGCTGCAGAGGAAGTCGAGCTCTTCGTAGATGGAGGTGCGTTGCCAACGAGCTCGTCCCACCACCTTTTCCAAGCACGAAGCGATTTGTGGGCCCGCAACTTCCACAGGGCAAGCGTTACCGGTACACTAGCGTCGCTATGCGCTACACGTGCCTTGTCAAAAAAGCGCTTCGCCAGGTAAAAGTCCTGATCCACGCCAATTCCATGCTCGTACATGAGGGCAAGGTTAAACATTGCCTGTGCATTGGAGCGCTTGCTTGCGAGAGAATAGTGCGCGCTAGCCTTGACAAAGTCCACAGAGTGACCACCCTTTCCATAGTAATAGTAGTCACCAATCTTAAGATTGGCATCCACGTTTCCTTGTTGCGCTGCCAGCCTGTATAACATCACAGCGGTTGAGGCCAAAGTGTCCTCGTCAAGTTCCATATTCGAAGGCGTCAGCGATAGCATAGGCGAGAATGCTGACGGCGTCAAGAAGCCGTAGTCCAACAGATAGGCGGCATTGTGCTGAGCGACCTCGTAGCCTTGCTGCGCCATGACAGCATACTTCATGAACGCTGCTTCGTAGTCCTGGCGCTTGAAGTCCTTGTTGGCCTGAGAGAGCACTCGATCCCACTCGCCACGCTCCGCGACCATCTTGAATGACTCCGCCGCATTCTTACAAGAACGAGTCGTACCAATACCATGTAAACTCATGTGACCAAGCTTGTGACTGGAAATTGTGTGGCCCTGGTGAGCTGCAACCTGGAAATATCCATGGGCGACCTCGTATTCAGGGTGTTCTGAGGCGAGGACAGCGCCCTTTGAGCCACCGCCTCGCATGTGAAGGACGCCAAGGTTGTAGAAGGCCTCCATGCTGCCTTGTTTAGCTGCCGACTTGAACAGCGCCACGGCTTGTTCCTCATCTGGCTCCGTGCCTTTTCCCTGCAAGTACATGTGAGCCAGCTCATTCTGAGCTGCAGTGTTTCCCTCGTTCACCGCCTCCTGTAGATACTTGAACGCCGTGGCGTTGTTTTGCGGGACCCCAATGCCCAAACTGTAGATGTGTCCCAGGTGATAAGCTCCGCCACTCGCCCCCAGGTCGTAGGCCTTCTGAAAGAGTGTCGCGGCGCGCTCCACGTCTTGCGCCAGCCCGCGGGCGCCGTAGTAGTACAGCGTGGCGAGGTTCAGCGCAGCGTCTGGGTCGCCCTTGTCCGCCGAGAACTGGTAGTAGTCCACGATGGCGCTGTCTCCGGGCAGGTTCTTCTTGTGCTGGGCCTCCGCCACCGTCTTGAGGCGGCGGTGCGGCAGGTCGTAGATGGCCGGGCGGCTGGTGTTCTGCTCGCGCCGCGCGACGGCCTCGTTGGCCGCCACTTCGTAGTAGCGCACGGCCGACTCGCACTTCTTGGGGGCGCCGAGGCCCAGCAGGTGCTTGTGGCCCAGTGCCATGGCCGCGCCCATGTCGCCGCCCAGCGCCGCGAAGTAGTAGTGCGTCATGGCGCCGGCCTCGTCCTGCGGGAGGCCCCAGAGCCCGTAGCTCAGCGCCACGCCCACGTGGAACTGCGCGCGCGGCGCGCCCAGGGCCGCGGCCTCGGCGTACAGGCGCAGGGCCAGCGTGCCGTTCACGCGCGTGTCCAGCGAGCTGTTGCCGTAGAAGTACATGTCGCCCAGCTGCACCAGCGCGTCGCGGCGCTCGGCGCGCGGCACGCGCGGGGACAGCGCGGCGTCGCTCAGGCCGCGCACCGCCGCGTTGTCGCTCTGCACGCGGCGTAGCGCCTCGGCGAGCGGCGAGGGCGGCGCGATGGCGTCTGCGGCGCAGCGGAACGGAGCGTCAGCGAGCGAGCGAGCGAGAGGAGCGCGCGGCGGGGCGGACGTACCGGACGCGCGCGCTTCAGAGACGTCGGAGCTGGCGGCGGGCGCGCAGCAGAGCGCGAGCGCCAGGGCGGCGGCCGCCAGCGCGCGGTGGAAGCAGCGGCGCATGCCCGCGGGGAGGAGGACGAGGAGGAGCGGGGCGGGCGGACTGCTCGAGTTGGTTTCTGACGAGCTCGAGACGGAGAGCGCGCGCTGCGTAATCAGATCGACGTGCGCAGGTGTACGTGATCTGGCAGGTGGTGGCGATATAAACGACAAGTGCGCATCCATTTTGATCGAGCGAATGCGACGGGGTACGCAGTAACGGCAGACGTTGAGCTCTGAACTGGCCACGTCACTCGAGCTCTGCGGTGTCGCTGCTGAGCGCGACGCCGACTTCAACCGCATTCGCCGCCGCCGCCAAGCAGCGTTTCCTCCTCGCAAAAATAAACCAATCAATAAAAACAAACAAACAAACTGCGCAGCCTGCGATGCCGCCGGCCCCGACTTGAGCGCGTAACGGCCGCGCAGTCACCGAAATCTGATCCCGCTCGGAGCGCATTTCGGCCAATCGCCCGCGCCATGGCGCCCAAGCAGCAGCCGCCGCCGCAGCAGCCCAAGCCGCCGCCGCAGAGGACGTTCCTGACCAACGCGCAGAAGCTGCAGCTCAAGCGCTTCTGGGACCAGCACCCGGACCTGCAGCTGGCGGCCGTCGTGGACTGGGTGCGCGAGCGCTTCGGCGTGTCCGTGGGCCGCGCCACGCTCTACCGCATCTACCACGCGCCCGCCGAGGCCTTCGCGGGCAACGCGCAGCAGAAGAAGAGCCGGCGCGTCAAATTCCCCGCGCTGGAGCGAGACGTCCGCGCCTTCTACGAGCAGAGCCGGCGGGAGCATGGCGCCGCGCTGTCCGACGACGCGCTGCTGCGCGCGGCCGCCGAGATGCGCGCGCGCCACGGCATCTCCGAGGCGGAGCTCAAGCTTAGCAACGGCTGGCTGCATCGCTTCAAGGAGCGGCACGCTCTGCGCGGCACCCCAGAGGAGCACACTGGGACCATGCAGGCTAAGGAGGGGGCAGCAGAGGCCGCGGCCGAGACTAGCGTGCTCGTGGACAGTGGGAAACCCCAGCGGAAGCCAAGAGCCACGCAGCGCAAGTTGAAGGCCAGCACAGCAAGTGCTGATACTGAAACTACAGATTCTAGTGACCTTCGCGATAGTGCTGAAGCTGAAATGTTGGCGGAGACAGCTAATGTCAGCGTTATCGCCATTCAGGACGCTCTGGTGACTAGCGACGGCCCTCCTAGTGCTACGTTTGAAGCCCCAGTGAGCCTCCCTCCGCTTGCAGCAATCCGGCCACTGACATACCTCTCAGCAATTTCTGTGGACCCGGTGGCGGCGGTGGGATTTGTGAGATGGAAAGTGGGCAGCGGGATGGGGCACGTCGAGTATTTTTCAGTGAACGACGATGCTATTGTCATTTTGACGAGCGCAAGCATTCAGATCAATGTAGAGCTGGAGCATAGTGCGATGGTTGCTAAAAGCTCGCCGGTCATTTTCAAAGTTTGGGCTGGAGTCGAAATGTTAAGTAAGTGTGAATCCTCTGTTCGAAGGGAGGGCGACCGAGTACTGAGTGTGCTACAACTCGGTTGTACATTGCCAGCGGAGACAATAATTCGTGTCGAGTATCATGGGGCAGGTGTCGTCTACAGCGGTAGTCGGCTCGTACTGCGGTTGCTTAATACGTAGTGGGGTTGAAGTTTGTGTGGCCGTTTCACGATGGCGCCTAGACGTTCGCCACCGTCTTTCCAGTTAACACTACAGCATCGTCTGAGATACATGCTCAAAGTTTTGCAAGGCTTCAAACTGAATATTTAAGCAGCGAGGAGTCCGCGTTGAGTACCAATCCATTGAACACAATCTGAGACGTGGGTGCCTCACTCTGGAGAAATTCATGCTCTGCAGTCATTTAAAGTCAAGAAGTAATGCAGCACTGCGTGGTCCATAACCTGCTTGGATGACCTTGTCTTCAATGAGAACTCGTTCTGGACCCTTGTGGTTAATGCTAACTCCGTGAAGGATGGAGTCCGTACTGGACAGTTATGTTACACTTTCATGCGTGCATATCGTTCGAAGATCTCGCTTCAGCGCCCAAAATGCGATACAGATTAATGGCCCTAGTTTTGACGAGAAGCACGTAGTGATGATAACTGCTTTTTGCTAGCCTCAGGCTTCAGCACGAAGTACTAACAATGATCGCTACCGGGGTAGTGATACGAATGCGACGCTACACCATAGTACCGTTTAACTTGAGTTCTCCTTTTACTGTATCCTGCGCCGTAGAACAAGACTGCTATCCGAGAACGCGTAGCCTTGCCCGAGGAACTCTACCTTCAGCACTTCCTGGGCATCAAGGAGCAGATTGGTCCCCACCCAGATACTACTAGCAACGTCGCCCTGCACGCGCGTCAGCAATTCGCACTGTCCCGCTAGACGCTCGCCACAATAGACCTTGAAGATGCAGCCTGTCAGAGCCGCTGGAGGTGGGGCACTGTGTTGCACCCGTACGCTAAGTTCGTAGACTCCAGGCTGCAATAGCAAGACACCGTCCACGACGACGGCGACTTCGTCCTGCTGCACTTCCCCGACGGGCTCCCAGTTGAAGAATGCGGGGGCCTGCACCGCCGTGAGCGCTCGCGCCGACAGCGTCACCTCGGCGGCTTCTGCGATGCTTTGTACGTCCAGAACGCCCGACAGCTCCGACTCCTGCGTCGCCCTCTCCTCGGCCGCGCCCTCCTCGGCCTCTCGGCGCTCTGGGGGCGTACCCGTAAGCTGGTGCCTGATCTTGAAGCGGTAGAGCCACCCGTTCGAGAGCTTGAGCTCGGCGTCGCTGATGCCGCAGGCGGCGCGGCACTCGGCGGCCTGGCGCAGCAGCTCGTCGTCGGGCACGTCCTCGCGCCGCGCGCGCCTGTCCTCGTAGAATGCGAGCAGGCGGCGCTCGAAGTCCGGGAACTTGACGCGCCGCAGCTTTTTGCGACTGAGGTTCCCAGACGCGAACGCGGCCTCGGGCGTGTGCTGGATGCGGTAGAGCGTCGTGCGCCCGAGCCGCACGTGGAAGTGCTCGCGCACCCAGTCGGCCACGGCGTAGCGCGGCAGCTTGGGGTTGGCCACCAGGAAGGCGCGGAGCTGCGCCTTCTGCTGCAGCGTCAGGTGCGTGCGGGTGTCCTTGCGCTTGGGCTCCGCCATGACAATCACTGTCGCCGGAAGAGATCGGAGATTAGGACTCGGAATGAGGTTTTCGTCCAATTGATGGGGCGAGGAGAGAGGGCTCCTCCAAGGAGGGCGTCGTAGGCTACGCTACGACTCGTAGCGTAACGGCGGTGGCTGTCTCAGAAACGTGCGGCTCGCAAATGGACACGCACCTGTGCGAGTGGAGGCTCCGAAGATATTCCACTTCCCAACTTCCTCTGGAGGAGAGGTGCCGCTTTAAAATCAAAGGTGACGATGAGGAGAGTATCGTACGAACTCCCAAGCCTTGACAACACTATCCACGATGAAGACGAACGGGTCGAGCTTCTCGCGATGGCCATCGCCGACATAGAAGAAATCGATCCGGAGAAGGACCCTGTCGAGCCTGTGGTCGATGCCAGTAGTTGGACCAAGCCGTGGATGGGGTGGTGCTTCTCCTACGCTCTCGTGCTCCTCTTTTTCTTCATTTATCGATGCTCAACACTGGAGCGTCTCATTGCGATGTATGGGAATGCTGAGGACCCCACCTGGAGCAGGAAAATATCCGCGTTACTTCTTGGTTTCTTGGAAGATACCGTGTGCACTACCTTTTTCGTGTGTGTGTTGTGGGTCTTCGATCTTCTGACGCAAACAGTTAGAACGCGATGCAAACATCAAGGCGGCCGACGCCAAACACCGCTCGACAAGCGAAGACATGTTCTCGAATTGCCGGAAAGATCCTAACATTTTTGTTATCGTGGGCTCTCTTTGCGGCGACAGTGGCGCCATTCGTCATTGATATGCTGCTTGTGCGCCTTCGAGAAATGAGGTTCTCGTTCGACATAATTACGATGGCTATCAACGAGAGGGAGTTTATTAGTGCTGCTCCAATTGCGACTGAGGAAGTCAACGCAGGCTACGTACATGCGGGGGTGGTGATCGTTGTGGCCACATTGTTCGCCTGGATGCGTTCGGGGCGGTCGTGGACTAACTTAGCCCACTGGAATCCAACACATTTCGTGGTGTGCATTATTCTTTCGCGCTTGTCACTACCACCACCAGGTCCATAAAGTGGAAGCAAATTCGAAGACAGCTCTCGCCGTTGCTACAAATATATTAAACTCGCTCCCGATGAAGTAAAGCAGAAATCGGAAATGCTCAGCACTTCGCTCTACTGGCGTCTTATTCAAAGTACGGTCCTCTTCATTGGCCTCGTGGGTTTCCCCATGTTCGTAGTCGGAGTCAGCAACTCGAGCTCTCCTGTTGTCGCGTACAGTGCATTGAATGCAACACTCAATCAATTGTTCAGCCAATCGCTGCTACCTATAGTGGTAGAATTCCCACGGAATGACGTTGGCAAAGCACGGGCAGAAACGTACATTCACTACCAAAGCGAAATGTACGAGTTGTTTGATGATAACTCCCTATTCCGGCGTACCACGGGCTTTTATGGCGACCTTGCCTTCGACGTCGCCGTAGATCCCGAGAACCCGCCGAACGTCATGGTGCTGGCTGTTGAGTCATTCCGATACCATGATTCGCACTACCTCGTTGGGCAGCAGGACATATCTAATCTGTTCAAGGGATCCAACATCACCGTGACACCCAACTTCGACAGGTGGGCGAAGCGCGGAGTAGCTTTCCGCAATATGTGGTCGAGTTGTCCGACGAGTCGCTCCCTGGAAAGTATACTGTTTGCGCAGGTGCCGTACGACAGCGTTTCAACGGGCACTGCGGGTGGCAAGAAGGATACCAAGCTTTCTGGAATGCCACAATTATTCGCAGCGAAGGGATACGAAACATACTTCACCACTGGCTGTGCATTGAACTACGATGGATGGGACGAATTCCTCCCTTCACACGGATACGATAATGTATGGGGGCGTGTAGAAATGTGGGATTTGGCGGAGACGGACATGGGAATTAAGCCAGATCAATGGGATGGTCCTGAAAAGCGCAGATTTGGTTGGGGTGTCCATGATGACGTGAGTTTTCAGCTCGTGGGAGATCTACTGCTGAACAAAACAAGACAGCAAAATGAGCGCGTAGCTCGAGGAGAACCGAAGCGACCGATATTCATAACTCCTTACACCATTTCCTGCCACGAACCATTTCGTGCTCGCCCAACTTGGTACGCCGAGACTGAAAAACCAGACTTCTCGGCTCTTTACAAAGGGATGGGACGCGCTGATGCTGTCAAGAATTACCTGGAGATGCGATACTTTACAGATATGGAGTTGGGGAAGTTCCTGGACCGTATGGAAGCCGAAGGTGTTCTCAATGACACCATTGTTGTTATCGTGGGCGATCATGGTCGGGCATCTGAGGTTTCCAACAGCGACACACGAGACGTATCCGTAACGAGAGTGCCGGCAACCATCATCGCCGAAGGTCGACTGGGACAAGCTGCGGGCCTCGTGATTGACGATGCCGTTGAGCACTATGACCTCCTCAACACTCTGGCAGATATTACCGGGATGCCAGATGGAGGTTTCGTGCAGGACGGCGTTGGTCGATCGCTAAAGCGTCGGATTCCTTTCGGTGAACGTGTGGTGTTCAGCAATAACCCAACTCGCAAGATGTCGGTCGTGCGTGGGCACCAACGCTTGCAATACGATCGCGTGGGTGATTCTGTGTTGCTGCACAATGCTGACACTGACCACGACATGCAAGCCAATTTGTTTCCAAACCTCACAGCTGCCGAGCAGTTGCAGTGGTTGGCGTTGCGAGACATCGGCCGCGACATTAGTCGCTACTATGTTGAGCGATGGGATGGCAAGTGTCTACTTGCCGTCAATTGCACGAATAGCTAGGGTCTATCCCGGGGAGGGGGGGGGTAAACATGCTTCGGTAAATTTTTCATTCAAAGGTTTTAGGCACCAATAGACAAATCTATGGAAGATTGACTACTCTCACGGGCATAGTATCAGCTTGTCGTCATGTTGGGGCTTTCGTGTTGGTGACTTCAGGTGCGAAGAGCGATCGGTGGAGTTTAGTGTGGCGCTCATGACAGGTTGCGACCTAAGAGTCCGTTGTCGACGAGAAGCACGGACGGCTCAGGTCCTGATCCATTTTTCCACCGTTGGTGTGCCTCGCATGGATCCCGATCAATGTACCCTACCAAGATCGGGTGCAGGTGACGTTTGCGTACGGTCGCGACAGGCAAACGCGCCTGTAACGAATGAACCCGTTACCAACTCTATGGACACCCGAAGCTCGGACACCAAGAAAACCCGATGGTTTCTTTCTGGAAAGAGGCGAAGGTATCATTCAACGAGTGTCCTCATTTTCCGATTTTCTTCGAGCAAGCTCGTTCGGCTGGGCCAAGCTACAGAGGGAGGAAAAAAATCTGCTTGAGATGAAGCGGCGCGACTTGAGTCAAGATGAAGAAGAGCAGTGCGATCTCGTAGAGTTATCCATCGCGAATAGTGAAGAAGTCGACCCGGAGGAGAAGCACATTCGGTCCAAAACCAAACAGGCCGTGACAGGATTGTCGAAGCCATGGTTCGGGTGGCTCTTCACCTACACCGTTGTACTCCTCTTTTTCTCTATCTATCGATACAAGACACTCGATGCTCTGATTGTGATGTACGGTAGTCCTGGCGACTGCACATTGGATATCAAAATCGATATACTTACGCTCGGGTTTCTTGAGGACTTCGTATGCGCCACCTACTTCGTATGTACGCTGTGGGTGTTTGATATCGTCAAGCGAGCCGCCAGTGAACAGTGCAGACACCAAGGTGGTAGACAGCATGCCGCCTTCGTGAAGAGAAAACGCATTGCTCGACTGGTCAGCAAAATCGCGACGTTCTTCGTGTCGTGGTTTCTTTTCATGACCATGATGACCCCTTTTGTATCTGACATGCTTCTTGTTCGTCTTCGAGAACTGCGTTTTACCATCGAAATTTTTGTCTTGGCGTACAACAACATCGAGTACATAAGTGCTGCTCCGATATCGAAGGAGGAGTTCCACGAAGGTTATGCGCATGGAGCTCTTATGATTCTCGTCGCCACCTTATTTGCAATAATGCGTGCACGTTCTCGTTGGGCTGATCTGTCGCGCTGGAATCCAACGCACTTGGTATTGACCTGCGCAGCTTCACGAAGCAGCGATTTCCCATCCGAGTCGGATAAGCAACACAACTACGAAAAAATTGGCACGCAAGAATCACCAGATTGCTCAGCCATGTCCAAGCCCCCGAAAGTAAGCTTCGATGATGAACCCGACGTCTATTTACGAGTGTCGCAAACTGCCATTGTTCTTGTTGCTCTGGTTGCCTTCCCCATGTTTGTTCTGGGGGTGAGCAGCTCATGCTCCACTCTAATCGCGTACTCGGCACTAAACGCAGCACTCGACCAGTTGTTCAATCAAGCGTTGGTACCAACACCGGAAATAATCAAACGGCAGAAAATCGATCCAAGGCTTCTTGACGCTTGGGCAGAGACGTACATCCATTACCAAACCGAGGAGCACGAACTTTTCGACGACAACTCGCTCTACCGACTGACCAAGGGCTTCCACGGAGACCTGGCCTTTGACGTTGATATTGACCCTGAAAACCCTCCCAATGTCATTCTTTTCTCGGTCGAGTCGTTTCGATACCACGACTCACACTATATCGTTGGAAAGGAAGACCCATCGAATCTGTTCAAGGGGTCTAACATCACCGTCACACCTAACTTCGACAGGTGGGCAAAGCGTGGTGTGAGTTTTCGCAATATGTGGTCAAGTAGTCCCTCCAGTCGCTCCCTGGAAAGCGTACTGTTTGCGCAGGTTCCGTACGAAAATGTTGCCAAAACAGGCATTGCTGGCGGTAGGAATGACACGAAACTTTTCGGAATCCCCCATCTCTTCTCAGCCAAGGGATACGAAACATACTTTCACACGGGGTCAATGCTTAATTATGATGATTGGGACACGTTCCTACCCACGCACGGGTTTGATACAGTCTTCAGCTGCTACGACGTCATGAGCTTGGCAGAACGTGATCTGAGTATCAATCCTGAACAGTGGAGTGGCGACGATAAACGCAGCTTTCCCTGGGGGGTCCACGATGACATTAATTTCCACCTTCTAGGTGATCTCATGGTGAACCGAACTAAGGAGCAGCGAGAACGCTTAGCTCGGGGCGAGCCCAAAAGACCAATGTTTCTCATGGAGTACAGTACGTCAAGCCATGAACCATTCTACGCTCGTCCAAGATGGTACGACGAGTCCGAGAAACCCGATTTTTCCGTCCTGTACGATGGATTGGATCGCTACGATCAGGTGAAAAACTATTTGGAGATGCGGTACTTCACGGATGTTGAGTTAGGAAAGTTCATGGACCGCATGGAGACGGAAGGGGTACTCAACGACACTATTGTGGTAATCTTTGGTGACCACGGTCGCGGTCCTGAAATGTACAACAGCGACTTACGAGATGTATCGGTAACGCGTGTACCCACCACGATTATCGCAGAAGGTCGACTAGGTGATTCGGTAGGACTCGTGATCGACGACGTCGCGGAGCACTATGACTTCCTTAATACGTTGGCCGACATCACCGGTGTCCCCGAGGGTGGGTTCGTGCAGGACGGCATTGGCCGATCGCTCAAGCGCAAGATTCCGTACGGAGAGCACGTGGTGTTCAGTAACAACCCGTCTCGCAAGATGTCAGTTGTGCGTGGACACCAGCGGCTGCAGTACGACCGTGTCGCCGATTCGCTGCTTTTGCACGACGTCGACGCCGACCACGACATGCAAGTCGATCTGTTCCCGAACCTTACAACAGATGAGCAGACGAAGTGGTTGGCGTGGCGAGATATCGGCCGCGATATTAGCCGCTACTATTTGGAGCGGTGGGACGGTAAATGCCTGCTTGCCGTGAATTGCACCGACAGCTAGGATCAGCATTGGATAAGCTTAAGTAAACATGTACAGACCCATCTTCCTGAGATCCCAAAGTTCGAGCAAAATCTTATGACTTCAGTTTGGTCACCAAACGAATTTCGGTGGTCTTGTAGAAGTTTCAATGTAGTTTCAAATGAGTTCCGCTGCCGAAAAGTTGCCAAACGCTGCACTTCTGAATTCATGAACAGCACGTACTTAAGTTAAGTACTGTACCGAGCTGCAACAAAGTTTCTGCAAAGAGCAGTAGTTGGGTTGGCCATCTCGGATTGGTCGATTTAGTTCATTGTTTTCGACCAATCGTTGTAGGTCTCCGCCGTGCGCGGAAGCCACCCACGCATTCCACTCGAGCCGCCGCAGGGAGAGCAGCGCAGCATGTCGTTCGGCCAGCCCGCGCAGGCTGGCGGGTACCTGAACCCGAACAATGACTACACCATCGGCGAGAACATCAACGACGGCATCCAGGACCTGGCGTGGAGCCCCACGAGCAACGTGCTGGTGTCCGGCAGCTGGGACAACTACGTGCGCTGCTGGGAGGTGCAGCAGCAAGGCACGCAGTTCAATGCCGTCGCCAAGGCGCAGATCGCGCACGAGGGGCCGGTGCTCTGCACGGCCTTCAGTGGGGTGCGTGCCGCTGGAAACAACTGTAGTGTGTTCCTCTCATCGACTTACAGTATGATTATTACTTTTTTTATTGATTTATTTACTCACCAGGACGGCAGCACCGTGTTCTCCGGCTCATGTGACAAGACGGCCAAAATGTGGGTGCTGAACGGCCCCGCACAGGGCCAGCAGATTGCTGCGGTACGGAGAATATTGGGGGCGGCTTGGCTGAGAAAGAAGGACACTGACATTGGTGCTTCTGTTGGCACAGCACGACGCACCGATCCGCAGCATTGCAGCCATTCAGGAGGCCAACTGCGTCGCCACGGGTAGTTGGGATAAGACACTCAAGTACTGGGACACCCGGTCGCCTACGCCCATGGCTTCTGTGCAGCTCTCGGAGCGCTGCTACGCCATGGACGTCAAGCACCCGCTACTGGTGGTGGCCACGGCCGACCGCCAGGTGCACGTGTTCGACATCCGCAAGCCATCGCAGATCTACAAGTCAATTCAGTCGAACCTTAAATTCCAGACGCGGACTATTGCGTGCTTCCCGGATGCTTCGGGTTTTGCAATCGGATCCATTGAGGGACGTTGCGCTATCCAGCACGTTGAAGACAAGGACAAGAGGTGCGTGGGTGCCTCGTTCTATTATTGACAAAATGTACTAATGCTGATTTTTGCTGTGACTTCAGGAACGACTTTGCGTTCAAGTGCCACCGTGACGGATCAGACATTTACCCGGTAAGCAGTATTGCGTTCCACCCGTTCGGTACATTTGCCACTACGGGGGGAGACGGCACGTTCTGCTTTTGGGACAAGGATGCTCGTCAAAAACTCAAAACTTTCAACAAATGGTACGACTGCGATAACTACGGAATACTTTTTTGCTGGGGGTATAATAGCTAACCAAAATCCTACCGTTAATCCGTGTAATGCAGCAACCAGTCGATCACGACGGGCAAGTTCAATGCGCGTGGAGATATCTTCGCCTACACGTTGTCTTACGACTGGTCTATGGGTGCGGAGAAGTACAACCAAAGTCAGCCTAGCGTTATTCGGCTGCACAGCGTTGCCGAGGCGGAAATCAAGCAGAAGAAAAAGCCAGGTACTGGGTCGCGGAATTCGTTCTAGTCGCATAAGCCGCAGGCCGCGGGCTTTAGCAGCGCTTCCATTGGGGCGTGGCTTTATCTGTGTGCGTGTGTCTCGCGGCTGCCCTCGCTGCTTCTGTCGCCATGTGACACGATCTAACTTTTGCTCTCTCATTTGTTCTCATTTGTTAGCCTCTAGATAAAGTATTGATCCTCCGCACCGTCCATCGTCAAGCCACCGCCTCAACTCGATTTCTGCGCAGCGTAACTGGAATCGAATCCTGCTGCACGATATCTCGTATTTGCATGGGCTCGACCCTGGCAGCTTTCGTTTGCGAGGCACGAAAAAGCCGACGGGTTCGGAAGGAGGTCACGAATTCGTTCATCCAAACAGAATTCAACAGCAAAACCCAAGGATTGTCCATGTGCCTTGCTTTCATGCAAGTTTAGCTGCAACGTATGTGGTAGTTTTGTTTGTTGTGTATGAGTGTTTTACGCATTGCATGTGCCTATTTCGCCGGCTCATGTGGTGCTCCAAGACGATCCAAAGCCTGCTTTGCCTCCTGCAGTCCACCCTGCGCAGCCAACTGGTAGTACAGCACCGCTTTAGCACGGTCGGCAGGGATTCCCTGGCCGTTCTCGAACAACTGCGCCAAGCACAACTGAGCCTGCGGCACGCCTCCTTCGGCAGCAAGGAAGAAAAACTGCGCGGCCTTGGTGTGGTCCTGCTCGATACCGCGTCCGAGCATGTAGCACGCGCCCAGGTCGAACTGCGCCAACGCGTTGCCCGCCTCCGCCGCGCGCCGGAAGTGCGTCACGGCCTGCTCCGCGCTCTGCTCCACGCCGCGTCCGTGCAGACACGCGCTGCCCAGCGCGCGGTGCGCTTCGGGCATGTTCTGCTTGGCCGCCTGGCGGTAGAGCTGCACGGCCTTGTCGTCGTCGCGCGCCACGTGCAGCCCCTCCGCGTACATGTAGGCCAGGTCGTAGCTGGCCGCCATGTGGCCGCCCTCCGCCGCCTGCGTCCAGTAGCGCAGCGCACGCTGCAGGTCCCGCGGCACGTCGTCGCAGCCCTGGAACAGCAGCATGCCCAACTCGTGACAGCTGCCGTCGTGGCCGGCGTCCGCCGCCTGCTGCAGGAGCCGCGCGGCCAGCGCTACGTCGCGCGGGATGCCCACGTGGCCCTTGAGGTACAGACTGCCGAGCGCGCCCTGCGCGCGCACGTGGCCCTGCTCCGCCGCGTTCGTCCAGTGCAGCACGGCGCCGTGCACCGACGCGGCGCTGCCCACTTCGCCCGCTCCGTCGGCTTTGCCCAGCAGGTACTTGACGCCCAGCGCGAACTCGGCGTCGCCGCTGGCGCGCGGAGAAGCGGCGCACAGGCCACGCGTGGACGCCATGGGCGCGCGCGCGTGGCGGCGCTGGGCGTGGCGCTGCAGCGCGCGGAGCAACTGGCGCCACGGACTCGGCAGCATGCCACGGTTGAAAAGTGACGAGCGAAACGGTGTGGTACAGTGTACCCGTCGCGCGCTCTGCCCTGGCAGTTGGGACCAACAGTTCCAGCAAAGCGACACCGGATGAAGCAGCGCGACCTGATGAAGGTGGCGACGGAGAGGGCAGAGGGTGGGCGGGCGAATTGGACTGACAACGGCAGTGCAACCGCGCGGTGACAGGGCCGCGTGAAGCGGCTGCTGAAAGAGCAGAAGGACATGGGCCAAGTGGCGGAGGCAGCAGCGCTCTGCTGCAGTGAGTGTGGATGTAGCCATGTTGGGGGATCGAGTCGCTAATGATCTGCGTTTTGGTGCGAACAGCATCGGCCGTTCAAGTTTTCGTTCGCGACTTGGCCACCAAGATGCACCAGCACGCGGTGGAAGGAGTCGGGCTCACGCCTGTGGAGTTGTGAGTTCAGTGGCGTTGAAGTCACGTCGCGCTTGCGAAACCGAAAGTCGACAATTGATTGCGCTTGCGTGCAACAGGAAGAAAAGCGTTCTGGCTAGCAGTGAGCTCAACTTTTTGCACGAAAAGGTGAACGCCATCGATGAAAGCGATGCGAAGTACCATAAGCCCGCTCGTGGGAAGAAGCGGACACCGAAGACTGCAGACAAAAAGTGAGTACTTAGTAAGTAGCCCATTCGTATTGGTCGCATTGAATGTGGTGTGGCTAAAGCTATGCGTTGTGCATAGGCCAACAACCAAAAAAGCGCGAGAAACCAAAACACCAAAGTCAGCGAAAGCAACAGCAGCAGTTCCCACTACAAAGCATAAAGTGCAAACCGATAAGGGACGGACACAAAGCTTAGCAACAACTCGCAGCAAAGACGGTAACCCGACACCACAGACACAGGCAATACAAGTTGAAGAGGACAACGACTACGATGAGAGTGACAGCGATGCTTAAAAAGCTTACGAACTGTGGGAGGAAACATCATGCTGCTGTGTATGTTTTCTATTGCCACGCGAATGGTGCTTTCAAAGAGCAACAACACTCATGGGCTTCTATCTACATGAAAATACAACTGACCAGGTATTTGCGCCGCCGCGCTTGCGGATGGACCCGTCAGCTTTGCTTAAGCCTTTTTCGTACCATCCAGTAAGTTCTGCCATGTGGGGCCAAACAGCGAGTCGCGTGAAGGCGACCGACGGATAGTTGTCTGCTGGAAACCTGTGTTGACCGGTGCAGGCGGGACAACAACACTCGCCTCACCATTAGAAGTACCAGTTGCTGTGGTTGGGTGAAGAGGAAGAGGTGGCAGAGATCCCGAAGACTTAACCTCGGTAGACGCTGCTGTCGGCGACGCACCGGGGAAGAAGAAGCCGTGCATGCGAGCAACAACATCATCAGCTTCCTTCTGCTGCAGCACGAAGGATAGATTCAGGTCTTCAGCAGATTCACTAAGCAGCAAAACGTCGTAGTTCTCCAGCACGTTAAAGACACAGCCGAGCTCCGCTAGTGCCTTACGCAGTCCACGTCCCACAATCGAGACAACAGAGCAATCTTCAAATACGCGCACCTTCGAGTGCTCGTTAAGTGCCTCCAGCAGCTGCTGGAACGGAGCACCTTCAACACCTCCCGGGATGTGGTCCAACGTGACCGTCACGGAAAACTGCGAGGTCGCGATAAGGTCAACCGAAATACCACATGCCTCGAACGGGGCGAACACCTTGGCGAGGAAACCTGACGTGTTGTACATGTCGAAGGCGGTGATGCTGAGCGTCGTCATGTTCTGACGCTTCACCACAGCCAGAATTTTGGGGCTGCCGTGCTGCGCTTTGTCCGATTCGGTAGCGGGATGAATCACGGTCTTCTCACCGGTCGGGTCATTCGTGTTGCGGATTTCAAGCGGCACCTTGCCCCACTGAGCAGGGACGATGCAGCGCGGGTGCAGCACTTTTGCGCCCATCGCCGCCAGCTCTTGCGCCTCACGGTAGTCCAGGCTCTTGATCAGGCGGGCATTGGGCACGTAGCGCGGGTCGGTGGTGAACATGCCGTGCACATCCGTCCAGATCTCGTACTTTTCCGCGCCGAGCAACGCAGCGAAGAGAGAGCCCGACGTGTCACTGCCACCGCGTCCGAGCACGCATGTCGCTCCCGTGCTGGTGCTAGCAATAAAACCTTGCGTGAGCACCACGCGCTTGCCGTGCGCAGCATTCTCTGCCACTTCGCGGTCGAGGCGGGGGTTCACCTCTGCCTGCAGGTATCGGTCTTCCTCCGACTTGGCACTGGTCGGGTCGCTCACGAGCAGGTCCCTGGCGTCCACCCGCTCGACGTCCGTGAGTCCGCTGTGGACCATAATGCAGCGGCCGAGGTGGGTCGACAGTAGCTCTCCGAAGGCCAGCACGCGCGCCTGGATGCGTGGCGACGCCTCTTCCGTGAGCTTGATGCCCTCCAGCACGCGCACGAGGTTTTTGAGCTCCTCCAGCAGCGGGTGCAGCTCCTTGGGCAGCAGTGGGTCGATGGGCGCCGTGGAGAAGGACGAGCCGTCGTCGCCGTGGCTCAGCACGCTATCCAGCCAGAGCTGCTGCCAGCGCTCGTGCAGCTCCACGCTGCCCTCCACGCCCTCAAGCGAGGGCAGCAGACCCACCTCGTAGGCCAGCGCGAAGTGCTGCAGCGCGATGTTCGTGGCCAGCTCCGTGTGGCTGCTACCGCGCTCACTGGCCAGCGCCAGCGCGCGCGTGAGCTTGTTGGTGATCTGCGACAGCGCCGAGATGGTGACCCACACGCGCGGCGCGCTGGGCGCCTCTAGGTGCGAGCGGATCTGCTCGCAGATGCAGCGCCAGCGCGCGGCGGTTGACACGCTCGTGCCGCCGAACTTGAGCACCACCCACGGGGACGACGGCGAGGCCATTACTCAGTACTCAGTAATAATCCGCAGTACTTTACTGCGGTTGCAAGGGGCGCCAAACGGGGAATGACGCACTTGAGCGCCAGTGAAAAGCGCGGCGGGGATTGGTGGGAAGCAAATCGCGTGTTGCGGCTTCATGGGGCGACTGAAGCTGGACAGGGAGGCAGTCAATACAAAGAGGCGCATTAAAGTTGATAGAAGGGGACACTTGATACCGGACCTTGATCACCGACAGAATTTTCTCATGGCGTGTTGAAAAGGCTTCTAAACAATAGTTTACCCCGCTGTCGATCCTCAGCCGATTCGGCGCTGTTCCTGCTTGAAGCACAGCCCGTCTTTCCAATGAATTGGCGCACAATCGCATCTTCGCCATGAAGATCTCGCCGCAATCAGAAGATGCCGGGGGCAACGCGCCACAGCCAACAAGTTGCTCAGTGAAGCAGCGAGGCGCGATCTATGTATTCAATGTGCTGATGCTGTATAGTATTGTCTGTCTCTAGCTGACGGCAAGTGGCTTCGGCTGCGAGAGATGCAGTTTTTAACGATCTTCGATGAGTCCGCATTGAGTCCGGTTAATAGATTCGTTCTTCTTCTTGGATTCATGCTTTCTGATACTTCTTGAAGTATCAACAGATTTCGAGCCGGTACATGGCAACTACAGTACAGTTCTTGCAGTTGAGATTCCGGTGCTACGTGGTATAATACTGAGGAATTAATACCTTAAATAAGTGAAAGCGCACTTAGGTGTGCCAACATATGGCGGCATGTTGCTGAATGGGAGAGTCTAACGAGGGCCCTCTGTTGGAGGGCCCTCGCAAAAATAGTTCCCGTAGGAAGTACATACCGGTATTTTTGACTGTAGACGGAACTCTGTTGACGAATGATAGGATATCATACTCAAGTTTCTCTACCATGAGCGACACGGAGTCTCTGCTTGTGCTGATTCCGCCCCCAGAAGAAGCGGTGCAGCGGGGCTGCCGTAGCGTGCATCAGAGGACGGCGTAGACTCACCGACTCTGAGTACGAAACCGTACGATCCCTATCTACGGACTCCTAGAGTCTACAGCCTTAACGCCTAGGCAACTAGACGCTACGTGTCTTTTTCCAAACTGATTTTATTAATTGCCTTAAGTACGGCAAGGCCGTACGGTGCAAACACATGCAACTCACTATCTAGCATAGTGACTCCTAATAAAATGCATGCTGACTGGCTCACAAGCCACCTACAGTTTCTTTGTTATCTTTTTAGATCCAGTACTGATATTAGGTTAATACTAAGTACTGATCTTGTTAATATGTGTCATACACACTAGGTGTACGTTCACCCAAGGTGTGTATGCCACACTTGTGTAACCCCGTTACAAGCGGTCTATGACTCGCATAATGCAGCGGAGGCAGCGCTGCATCGATGGACAAGATAATACGGTTTCAACGTGTCTAGGCGCCGCGTTCGCTACACTGAGGGTCCGGATCGTCAACTGTGGGCTCGGAACTAGAAGGATCGCTGAACACGCTTTGCGGCGACGTTAAGTTTCGGGGGGGGGGTCTCGAATAAGTTGACGAAATTCGACTGCGCATCGCGCGCCTAAAAACACTCAGCATTTAACTGAAGACAACAGGAAACGTGTGATGAGAGGCTCGAAGCGTTGTGCTTGCCCCATGAGAATCGGCCTTCGTGCTGTTAGCAAGGCGGATACATCTGGACCCTGGAAGGTTTCACTCACCACACGAAGCTCGCATTACAACCACCTTCCTTCTCGTGACGTTTGCGTTCAAGCGCAGCACAGACGAAGAGCAGCTCAGGAAATGAATCAGCCTCGTATTCGCGAATCTGCAAGGACAAGTCGAGCTTCAGACATTGGCTTGTGTAACAAGTTCCACGATACATGCAACTATTCTCAATGCTGACTCCGACTCTCTTGTGGTGGCAAAGGATATCCCCAATACCAAGGCCACGGTTCGGAGGAGAGATCTGGCTTCTCAGCGAGCTACGACCGCCACGACGCGCTCGCGTACAGCTATTGAAGCATTTTTCCAAGAGCCAAGTAGAATAACTTCCTTTAGAAGTTTCAAGTAAATCCTCAAATCAACGAAATCGCTCACCTGATTTGGGCTCATCCTTCAACTACTGAAATTTTCAAGCTGCATCATGGTGGTTTTGTCGCCGACTGCACATATAAGACGAACAAGCATAGACTCCCGCTTCTAAACATCGTCGTTGTAACGGGTGCAAACACCGTTCATCCGGTTGCTCAGTGCTGGCTTCCAACGGAGAAAGAAGGCGACTACGTCTGGGCTCTAAACATGCTTAGGCTGCTAATGGTTGAAAACGACATGCATCACCTCAAGTGGTGCTTACAGATTGAGAATTGGCATGCATTAATGCGCTGAACAAGGTTTTCCCAGAAACTCCATCTATGATTTGTCGTTGCCACATGAACAAAAATGTGGAGAGTATGGCGCGAAAGCCCCTTGGCCAGATCGAAGTGAACAACCCCGCTCCTGGCCAGCCCAAAATGGAAAACTCGTGGTAAACGAACTCAATCATGGCTACTTTCTTTGATGCTGTTGATGCGGAAACGGAGAAAGAATTTTTAACTAAACGGAGGGAGCTTGCAGCTAAAAGCAAGACAGTATCCGATTACATTGATTTACATCGGTGGAAGTACAAATCTCGAATCGTGAAACACTGGGTATACAAGTAAAGGCTCTATTGCATTCGAGATACTTCCCCAGTAGAGGGTACCCACGCTAAGATCAAAGCCAAGTTGTGGTCAAGTCGTGGAGACCTCTACACCGTCTTCAAGAAGGTACTGTCGAGGTGGATTATATCGGCTAACGAGACGAAATTTTTACTGGAGCAAAATGCAACGATTGCGCCGCACCTCCTACAGAAGAACAGATACACGCGGGTCATACGTATTATCACAAGACATACTTTGACACGGACAGAGGAACTATGGAAAGATGCCGAGAAAATTGTCAGCAAAACCTCCAACACAGCAGGTGCTCCGGTCCGTTTAGTGCTCTACACGGGCGGCCGTGTCTGCACGACTTAATATCGATCATTGAATCGAATGGAGGAAGATATCTGGAACCAGAAGACTTTGACAAGTTCTGGTGGATATATCGTGATCAAGGACACTTTAATCCTCTTCGAATTCAAGATCCAGCTACCATAACACAGACCAGACACAGCGGCAGTAAGCGCAGAAGACAGCAACAAAATTATGGAGCTGGGGGTACTGATCGCGAGCCTACGCTGAGTGAAAGGATCGATAGCAACCACCCCGCTACACCACCAAATTCGGCCGCCTCCTATCCATCCGATCCTCAATTTGTTTTTGGCACTCAAGTTGATGACGAAGTCTTGCCTTTTCAAGCGCTGTTTTTCCCTTCACGGTCATGGGGTTATACCGGGCAGCTGCCATTCAGCAACACTAGAAGTGATGCGTGGATAGCTGGAATGTATAAGTTTTATTACATTTATCTTTCTTTAAAGAAGCATGGAGTGATAGTGGTTTGTTTCCTTTTGAAGTCTCGAGTTCGTATAGCACCACTTCGATCTACATGTAACGGAAACGTTGGGTGTAACGTAAACGCTATTGTAATGGAAACGCTTAATGTAACGGAAACGCTTCGCCAATCCCTCAGTGTATTAATGTTGAAGTTAACCACGAAGCCATCTTAAGGCTTGTTAAGAATGCTCTCAAATCGTGTGAACTCGAAGTGAGCCCTGCAGCTCGAAGGTCTTCTTTCAAATCGAACACGTGAACTTGGGCCCTCCCACAGAGGGCCCTCGTTAGATTCTCCCTTGCTGAGTCTACCGGTAAGTGAATTATTTTTAAGTTCGGTTCTGTGTTTAAACATTAAGTTCTCTACTAAAATATTGACATGAGGTTCGGAAAGTTGAGCTTTGTGGGCTCTTTGGGGCGGTCAAAGAATCTTCCCAAGCCTCGTCGCTTGCCACGTTCACAGCGAGTCATCGTGTACGCTCGGGCGTCTTCTGATTGCGGACTCTGCTACTACACCACTTCAGGAGAAAAATAAGAATTGCTTAGATCAAAACAAGAAAACCAATGTAAAATAATTGCTAGTGGATTATAAATTTGTCGAACTACTGTAGATGGCACGCTGTACATGTGCACTACTTAGTTGGTCACTGTGACGTACAAGCGCTACTCTGCCAACTGTTCCGAGTGCTGCAAAGGACGACGGAAACTGAGATCTCGCCGCTCGCACTCCTCCGGGTCTACAATCCCGGGTCTCGATTCCTTGTGGAACTTGAAGATCAGGGTTCGATAGTAGTGAGTCACTACTACATGTAGGAATGGAATGCAAGTTATTTATTTTCAAGCATAAATAATGCGTGAATGTCGACCGAGCATTGTTTTGTGCAAGAGATTAACGCTCACGGAGTTTTGTTACCAAACTTACTGGAAATTGGCAAACTCTATACGTGTAGATTGAAGTTTAAAGATGAGAGGATTGACCCCATTGGGAAAAATACGCTGGGTTTTAAATTGTTTTTCAAAGACTTATCCTTACTTAGAGGGAAGTTTTGAGCCAACTCGGGAGAGCTCGTTATTTATAATTGCTGCCTTTTATGCGTTCTGAAGATACTCTGAAATAAATTTCAGAGAAATGTCGCTACTAAATAAAGCTACCCACTTGCTCTCGATGAGGACGAAAAGATGACCCCATAGTTCAATATTCCGACCATGGTTACGCCTCAGCCGCCTGAAAGCTGCAAGTTCTGGAGAGCTAGCATTTTCATCGGTAGCCAGAGTTATGCTCGGTCTATAGCGTTCCAAGAACGTGTGAGGCTTTCGTAATGAGTTCACTGCGTACGCGTACAGATAACGAGCGTGCACACCATCAGCTTCTTTAGCGTCGCAATCTCGCTGAAATTAAACGATTGGAGACGATGGGCTAGGTCGGTCACCGTGGACGCATAGCGTAAGATATTTGGGTCAGCTCCTGGGATCTTCGGCACCGGAAAATGAGTTACTTTTAGATATAAGCACACTACAAAATCTACAAAACGCAATACTAATGGAAATACAAGGAGAACCTCAAACCATCCGAGTGGATGACCTTTACCTCTATTCTTCACTGCGTACCATTTAGGCTGATCGGCTCCACTACATAGCTCGTTGCTACAGAGATGATGAACGTGTGGCCACACTACAACAAGGAGGTGTTGCGTCGAAATCATGGTAGCGGCAGTCGACTTTGGCGCACTTCATTGAAGTGACCAACGTTCTGAAAATCTTAAAATGTGCGAAATGGAGCTATAAGTTGGTTAAGCGATACTGGCAGATACAGGGCAACCAACCGTTGGAGCGTCCTACGAAGATCCAAGATCTTGAGTAGTTCGTTTGTACAAACTATTTTGATTTCTTCACGACTACTTGAAGTATATCGATTAGTTGAACTATTCCCACCCGTCGGCATATTATTTTAGTACCAATAGTTTATGGCTACTATTGTACTATTGCTAATAACGCGTATATTACCATTAAACCCTGTTGATGAGATTCATCTGTACTTTTGACACAACATATCCGGTCATGTCCGATACAAAATTTTAGTTGAAAATTGTACTTTTAAGTACGATACTCAAAAGTAGTGGTTTACCAAGCTACGTGTTTTGGTCCTCAAATTTTAACCCCTTCGGAAAAATATGTTTGTCGGTGTTCCGTCAAGGCGCTTAATTAACTGCTTCGAAGAGGGCTTCTATTCTTGGTAAGTGCCGAGATTGAACGTCACCTTGTGGAATAGTGAAGTGCTGAGCTGCGAGGTGATCGGAAAAGCCGTTGCTTCACACTACGTTGTATCCATTAGTACGAGTGGCAGGCGAGGGAGCTCATCCAGGAACTCGATAGTTACAATCTGAAGCCACTGGGAATCATTTAAGATGCTGAGTACAACAAACTTACAAAAGCCTACTCCTGCTGTATTATATTTGGTGCACATTTTTGTATGGAGAACTCTACCGGCTAACACTCGTGATGGGGCACGCGGAAATGAGTTACTACTGGAGTGTATGCTAAGTTTCTCGTTTGGGAATGGGTAGTTGGCGTTGATCATCTCGATTTCTCTTTGGTCTGGACTGGTGTGAATAAAAAAATGAAAATACCAAGCAGGTTGGCTGGCTGGATGGCTGCGTCCGACTCGCAATACTCACTGATTCGCTTCTACTCGTTGGGCAGCACTTGCGAATGTGTATGTAGTATGCTTCTAGCATCCATTGCAGCAGAGAATTTCGTTACTCGAAACGTGCCGATGTTTCAAGATTCTTCTGCTCTGCCACCTGTACGCCAAATATATCAAGCATGAGGAAGTCGCGCAACACCGGCAGGTTACAGATGCGTCGCTCTTGCTGAAGAAGAAGCATCTCGAGCGACTGCTCGAGCTGCACGCGCCGTGCCTCTAGAGCACTGTTCTGGGTCACGCGGAACCACGATTTGGCCGGCAGCTCCCACTGGAAGTTGTCAGCGGCCTCTATCGCCGTTTTGCTTTCTTCATCTTCGAGTACCGCGCAGCAACGAGCAACAAAGCCACTAGCTAACTGTTTGTTGACCTCCGTGGCGCACGCCACGAACTCGGAGAAGCGACGCTGGAGGTGGAAGGTGTGCTGCGGCTCGTCGCAGAGCGACAGCTCCAATGTGTACGTAACGAAGCCCTCGCACGTCTCGTGGAAGGTCGGGACGCGCACGGTGAACGAGTTGCAGTCCGGCTTCAGCTTTTGCACGCGCTGATCCCCCCGAGGCTGGAAGACGGAACAGAAGTCGGGCGTCGTAGGGCGGCACACGAACACAAGACCGTCGTCCTCGGTGTCGCTCTGCGATGTGGTTTTGCTGCTGCCGCTGCTGCGTTCGCGCGACTCGGAGCGCTCCCGCAGCTTGCGCTGGGCGTCCTCGTCGCTATCGCACTCAGGCGTGGGCAGCGCGCCAATGCGGTTGGCAGCTCGCAGCGCCGCGCGTTTCCTGCGGCTGCGCGCGCGCTTGCCGGAGAGGATCGGGCGCTTGTCGCTGGCCATGGCGGAGGGGGGGGGGTGCTCTGGGCTGTTGGGGTCTACGAGAAGGTGAATGGGAGAATGCTGGAAGAGCGCGAGGAGTCAGATGCAGTGACGTGTCGATGAATGTGAAGTTGAAGCGGCATAGTGAGACCAAGTGTAGGAACCGAAAGGATCATCTGAGAATCGTTCTCTCGGGGGTAGGGGCTCTGGCAAACCGCCGTCGCCGTCGGCGATCGCGATCGCGGCTGCCGACGCGTGACGACGTCATCTCGACTATAGATGGCTAAACGCTGCCCTAAGGGAGAACAACATCCTGTCCTCCAATACGCGAGCGGGTTTCTCACGCTGGCAAGAGCCTACGGTCATCAGCACGGACGCCAGAGACTGTCGAGCTGGAAAAATGAGGCAACGGAATCATTAGATTCATTTTTTCCGGTACTTTACCCCCGTCGCATTTTGCATCGTCGTGAAGGAGCAATTCTTCAACTGCGAATCTATTTGGCTTCAGTCGTGTCCGCTGAGGCCCCACGGAGCCAAGGTCACGAGCTCCTCGCCAGCAGTGGGATGGATCGCGATGCAGTTGTCGAAGTCGGCCTTGGTGGCGCCCATCTTAACCGCCACGCCGAAGCCCTGGAGGATCTCGTCGGCTGCCATACCGATCATGTGCAGACCCACCACCTTCTCCTCCTTACCAGCGCATACGAGCTTCATGGCCGTTTTGGGTTTCTCCTTTGCCTCGCCCGTCGCCTCGTCCATCTCGTTGATCAGGCCGTAGTACATGTTCACGAAGCGGCTCGTGTAGACCTTGACATTGTCGTCGCCATACTTGCGGCGAGCCTGTTCCTCGGTTAAGCCAGTCGTACCGATGGGAGGGTGGCTGAACACGACAGTCGGGATGTTCTCGTAGGAGATCTTGGCGTCTTTCATGCCACCGAAAAGACGATCAGAAAGCCTCCGTCCAGCAGCAATAGCGACGGGAGTCAGCGCTGGAGTGCCACACACGTCACCCACTGCAAGCACTGCGCTGTTAGACGTCTCCTGGAACTCGTTTACTTGGATGAAGCCATTCTTGTCTGTGGCGACACCTGCATTGTCGAGCTTGAGGTTCGACGTCAACGGAACGCGGCCAGCAGCGTAGATTACATTATCATAACCGCTGTACTCAGAACCGTCGTCCAGGACCAAGGTCTTGGTGCCATCAGCGGCCTTTTCAACCCGAACAATGTTAGTATGGGGTCGCAATTGAACACCGTCCTTCGCCATTGCATCTTCCAGAGTGGTGCGCACGATGTCCTATAATCACGAAGAGCGGCATGGCGATTGGGAACATGATCATGCAATATTCATGTATAACGAAACGTACGTCAAACGAGCGAAGAACGCCTTCCTTGCGGCAGAAGATGGAAGTGTCTGATCCCAGCGCGTTAAGCACACCCGCAAGCTCTACTGCAATATACCCGGCACCCACAACAGCCACCTTTTTCGGCATTAACTCCAGCTCAAAGAACCCATCTGAGTCAATACACAGCTCCTTGCCTGTTCAAGAATCATTCTGAAGTCAGTCAACTGACCCCAACGATCAAAGTTCCGCAAATACAAACGAAACCAGACTAAGCACGCACCAGGAATGTCCGGAACCAGCGGTTTGCCTCCAACTGCAATCATCACATGTTTGGCTGAGATCTCCTTGCCGTCCACCTCTACAATTCCCTTCTTGTTGAACTTGGCGGAGCCACGGATCAGATCTACCTTGGAATTCGCCAAGTTCCTGCAGCATACCCCCCGTCAATACGCGTTGAAAAGAACTCGGTCTACATGAGTATTCCGTCCACACTGCCCTACCTTTCGTAAATTCCGTTGAGGCGCAGGACATAGGCGTCACGACGCGCCTTGAGCTTCGGCCAGTCAAAGTGTGTCCGCTGCCCCAAGTGGCCCCCTGCCTCCCCATCCTCGAAGCCGTAGTGCAGAAAGTCATGGTGTAGCTTGTGGCTCATGTCCGCGGCGATGAACATGAGCTTCTTGGGTACGCAGCCGACGTTGACGCAGGTTCCGCCCAGCCGCGCCTGTTCCACCACCGCCACGCGCGTGCCAGGGTAGCTAGCGGCGCGCCGCGCGCTGGCCATTCCCCCGCTACCGGCGCCGATCACCAGGTAGTCGTACTCCGCCCGCAGGGCGCGGGACGCGCTCAGGGTGCGCGCCAGGCGAGGGGCAAGCGACGTCAGCTTTGTGCGCAGCATTTACCGGTAGACCTGCTGCTATAATATTTTGAATGTACAGATGTGCGGCGAGTGGAACTAATTTCTACCAATAAAAGGCGTTTTAGAGAATTTTCAAACCAATGAGCGAGCGTCTCTGGTAGGGAAAATGTTTTTTTTATCGAAATAAATTAGCAGCCGCTCGTCGGGCTCCGTGAAATGGGAGACAAGCTTACCTCACATGACATCACATTCTCGTCCACTTCAAAACTCCTTCGCTGCTTACTTATCGCGCGCTGGAACCTTGGGCGGACTCCCACTTGGCGCAAGCTTCGACGGCCCCGACGCACTTCGCCGAGCTCCCACCGGCGGCGAAGTTGAAGGCGCTGCAGGTGGTAGCGATGACCCCGAGGTCATGGCCGCTTGGAACGCTGCCTGCTGCGCTTGGAACGCTCCGAATCCTGCCACCGAGAAGTTTAGCAGGTACGGAGGGAGTTGCGAGGACCCCTCAGGCAAACTGCCGCCGCCTGCCGAGTTGGCCCAGTTATACGCTTGCATGTGGAGGTGCAGCTCGCGCTCCATCTCGCCTAACACAATTGTCCGAGCTTCCGAACGGAGGTCATCCAAACTTCGCAGCCGGGTCTTCTTCTGCATGTGTTGCAGCAAGTCTTGACCCGCAGCGGCCGTCACGCGCTTCTCGACGCGGGACTTCACTTCTGCACGGAACGGAGCAGACGTCTGCTCCAAATACAGTGAGAGCGAATACCCGAATTGGGGTGGCAGAGCGCACATAAGCCCCTTTGGGTTCGATGCTGTCGGGAGCGGGTTGGGCTGGATAGGCACATGTTTCGTAGATACACCAGAACTACTTGTTGAACGTCTCGACGGCGACCGATACGCAGGTGATCCTCCTAAACCAGGGCTCGCCGGCATTGGCACAAGTGGCGGGGTGCCCATGTGAGGTGACGGCGACGTTGACACGAACGAAGACGGCGTGGTGCTTGGGGTGTGGCTACTGGAGCGACCGCCATTACTGTTGCTAAGTGCTTGGTGGGAATAATCGATCTCCAACAGGTTCCAACACACTGAACAGGACCGCCCGTGCATACTGCCCTTACTGTTACAAGAACCATAGTGTAGTAGCATAGCCTTAGCATCATTGCATGGCTGCTTGCACTTGCCCACCACCAGTTCGCATCCCAAGCAGTGGTTTAGTACGCGACGCATAACACTGCAGCCAGCAATCTCACATCCACTTTCACATTGTGCTGCATGCAGCAGCAACCACAAGGACCCCGCTGTCTCGGGAGCTTTCGCAGGAAAAAACAGCGGCGATTGCATCAAATAGTTGCGTTCGTATGACGACAGCGATGAGCCAGCGTCCGAGTTCTGCACTGAATGCACCAAAATCTGGTGCAAACGCGTTCTCATCGGAACACAACCAGAAGGAGGCATACCTGATGGAGGTGCTGAAGCAGACGAGTCCAAAGACAGCGGTCGTGGAGCTCCGTGTGGGCTTTTTTTCTGAGTTCCGGGGTGCAACGCAGGACTGGCTGCCGCCTTCTTCAATGGTGTGCCGACTTGCTCCTTCGTTTCGATCGATGGCGGCATTTGAGTAGGCTGTTGAGGAGGCCGTTCAGGTGACGGCTGCGCATCGATAGAATCCATCGCAGAACCAGGTGACTCAAAATCGCGGATAGCATCAAAAAGGTTGGCGCGCTCGTTTTCAGATAGAAGCATATCCAGCTCGGATACCGGTTCAACCTCCGCCGATGAAGAAACTGAGTTATCACCACTGCTGTCACAAATCGACTGCATGGAACCTTGTTGTTGCTGTTGATGCTGCTGGTGACGCTTCTGATGCGCCTGCTGCATGTAGTTGCCACCGATTGCGCCTGGCGCCGATCCATACGCAACAGGAGGCCAGTTCTGATTATCTGCCTGCATTGAAAATTCGTCGATAGAAAACCCGATCATGTCACTGTCGGGTGGCCTGTGAGCACAAAATCATCGTTAGTATGTTTACACAGCCATGCACAGAATGGCATTTCACTCGAACGCACTCTTGCAAAAGCTGGTCCGGTGTGGGGTTTGACGAGCTGAAGGTGCTACCAAACGTCGCGTTGGGGTCAAAGTTGAACGGTTCCGAAATGGGGGTGGTGGAGTCGAATGATTTGTGGCGCTGCAGCTTCATCCAGCGCTCGGAGCCTTTCTTCCTCTTACTATTAGCTACAGCCACAAGAACACACCTTGTCAGCCTTACACTGATTCACAATATGTATCAGAGATGAAAGAACGCACCGTTCATGCGGTTGTAGTCGGAATCCATGCTCGACAGGTTGGTGTACGACTGTGAGCCGTAGAACCCACGCCGCCCACAGGCCATTTGCTGCTGCATCAAGTCCATGGGCTGCCCCAGCACTTGCTGGTGCGGGAACTGGCGCTGCGACGCGTTCTGGTAGTCCTGCTGGAACTGCAGTAACATGTCGTAGCTCTTATCCCCGGGGAACGATGCGTCCGCCGCGGGCCCCAGAGTGTCTACGAGTGGCTCCTGCGAACCGAAGGGGAAGGACACGAGGCCGCCACCCGCCCCCGCGCCGCCCATGAGGTCGTCGGCGTTGTCCAGCCCCGAGAAGGACGGACAGGATGCCGAGTACGTGAGTCCGGCCTGTGCGGTGCCCTGGCTAGCGCTCAGGAAGTTGTTGGCGCCGTGCTGCGCGCGCTCGTCGCCGCCATCCGCCGGGTAGAAGTTGGCCGACTCGAGCAGTTCGGCGTCGGTCCAGTCGCCGGGTCCACCGCTGCTGCCGCCGGGGCGCGGCTGCGGCTCTTCCGGCCAAGCCATCATGGTGGGCGGGGCAGGGGGAGGGGGCAGGGTGGGCGAGAGGCTCACGGGGGGAGGAGCGCGCTCTGCCGGCGCCGCTTGCTGCTTCCCGGCGAGTTTCTGAAGTGACAGGAGCGAAGTAATTCGCTGAGGAGAAATGGGCGATTTGTTAGAAAACAAATCAAGCGGCGAGAAAGGGGCCCAGGCGCACGGCCGGGCCGACACTGACCCAAAACGGAGACCCACTTTTCGCACTGGATCCGCTTGCCGCGCGCAAAGCAACGAGCCTTCACCCGCAGCCGCTCGAATGTACTGTGTGCACTTAGTGGCTAGCACAATGCACAATTAGCTCATGGCGCACACTACAACAACGAAAAGTGCCGCAGCGGTGCGTTGTCATGAATTCGCCGCCGTTGCCAGTGATGAAAGCTGCTTCGAGTCGACGGCATAATCCAATTCGGATGTCTATGATTCGTTGTACGACCGCTGTCGCGTGAGTTCTTTTCCGGTGCGAAAGATGTTCAAGAGGATGCTTGATACGCTGTGAGACCAATCCTGGGCAGAGTCCAAAGTGTCCGCTGACTTACCGGCCTCAGATAAACAGCCGATTTCGAATTGCCCCGGAAACAATTAAGTAAGGGAAGGGTTCAGGAGGTATTATCGCTGCGGTGTGATGACCTATCCAATACGGTATATTCCACTGCGGCTTACCGCGCTATTCCAGTCTTCTCGGGTACGCATCCGCAAAACTCGAGTACTTTTGAGTAAGAAATAGCGGAGAGATCGAAAGATTTCTGCCACTGACGACGTTTGCGGGCACTACATACAGTATGTGTTGTCGACTCCTGTATTGTGCTGATCTGCCTGCTGTCGTCCGCGCTGAAGCCGGGGGCACCGGAAAAGTGCAAGCGCGAGCGAGGCTAGCACCAGCGCTTTCGGCCCATTTAAAACACAAACCATGGCGAATGTGACCATTTTGGTGGCGTGAAAAAAGGTCTGTATTCGTTTGTGAAGGTGTATGCGCGACCATAAATGGCTTCATTTCTTGCACAGCACACATGCCCCACTCACAGCATGAACGCGGTGAACCTTGCGGCGGTGCTGTTACCCGCAACGCCACGCAGGTGCGCGTCTGGGATGGAGTCCTCGCTGAGTGCAAGCGGAGATCTCGCTCGAGTCGAGCGTGCCCACCGTGGTGATGGGGAGGTCGCGACTGTCAGGGCGGCGCAGTCTACTGTATGGACCTCTGCAAAACAGCCAGGAGGGAACGCACAATACAAAACCCAAGTGGTTTTCCTTATTGCTCCGCGACAGATGTATCAATGGAGAATGTCTACTCAGAGTGCTTGCCGAAGCCATTTCCGCGTGTCTGGCAACATGCGAGCCTAGCGAGTTGCAACCGCTGCCGACGTCACCCTGGCCTCGAGGCGCACACGCCTCATGATAATATAAGGCTTTACGTTTTTGCCGTCCGTCGCCGCGTTATTTCAATCTGCCGTAAGCGTGTTGGTCTGGTCTAGATTTTTACACTCCGCCTCGAGCTGACTGCCTGCTGCTTCCTAGATCATCGGATAACTAGACGGTGATGCCTGCACCTGACGCTGCCTCCTTCTATGCAGGTATCCATCCTACAACTGCGCAATGCGCAGTGCGCATGCACTGCATGCGCATGATGCAGGGTGGGCCAAGCAACTCACCTCTCCATCGAGATTCTTTACCTCGCGGTGGCGTGACCCCATGAATCATCGGACCGCTCAACTCGGCTCCCACCGCCAACAACAGCCAGCTGCTGGCCCAGCACGCCGGCATGTGCGTGCGTTTGCCCGCGATGTTCTGATTAATCGGATCACAAGCTCTAGAGGTATACTTAAGTAATACATGTACATGTATACATGTATGTATTAATACCTACCTACATACATGTTCACTGTACGTGCCGGTACAGTATGTCCAGCCCGTGCACTTTTATTCTGAAGTTTGTGCACGTAATCGCGGAGTTAAGTATCGGGCACGAAGAGAATATGGGAGATCTCCGGCTTTTGCCGTGGTGTAAGCACACTCAAGGCTTGAGACAAGCTGGTGCACAGGCGTTCCATACACTTAACCTGGACTACGTATAGCTGGAAAGGTGCTCCCCGTGGGGATCAAACCACCGACCTCCCGGTCAGAAAGCAGGAGTGTTACCACTCCACCTTCGGATCACCTTCAGTTGAATGATTCAACTTGAACCATACTATCTCTGGTCTTTCATATACTGTACCAGTCCGTTCCAAACCTATTGATATGTACCACTGTTTAGGTTGTTCCTAAACTACATGTATAGGAAGATACTAGTACTAGTTTCACTATGGCCAGATTCTGCAGATCGATCGAGAGCTGGCATAAATGAGGCAGTAGTGTCTTGCTGCACGGTGATACGCCTCCCTTCCGCTGCCCCAGGGAACTTTGCTTGGATCGATGGGAGCACGCTTAGCTGGGGAGGGGCGAAATCGTTAATGGCAGTGGTGGTTTCTTCACCGATTAGAGCCTCTTCAGAGCTTAAGCACTACCCTTGGCGCCAATTTTTCGAGCTCTGCACACCAGTCAAACCGCTATGAGTAGGCGGTGGTATTACTACCAATAACACGGGAGTGCAAATAGTTTTAACCAATCGCGAGCCAAAAATGCTCAAAACTCCAGTAGATCTGGAACGGAGTGGTATTAATATACAGTAATAAATATTTTTTCAAAAAAAAGTTTTAAAAACAATGTACCTCGCAAGTTAGAAGAAAACTCAAAAGTTTAGTAGATATACATGTACATGTATTACGTTGCATATTGTACTATACAGTGTAACCACTGTTCCTATCTCTATATTAAATATGTTTCTACAGTCAAAAATGCTCGTCAACGCGGCAGACCTACCTCTGTGCGCCTTCCGCTGCTGGGGGAGCTGGAGAGCAAGTAAATGCTGTGCATCAGCTCCACCTCGTTCTCCTCGTCACCGCGCATGCGTCGCAGCATGGCCTCCTCGCTAGCGAGCTGCTTCATTCGGTGACGCCGGTATACCAGGATCATGATACTACCCAAAACAAAGGCCCCGAACACACTTGCCACCACTATTAGGGCCACTTTGTATCGATCTCGGGACCTTTCCAGCGCCGAGACTCTCCGGTTTAGATCATCGAAAGCGGAGCCTGAGGACCCAGCACTCTCGGAGCTTCCGCTGCTGCCAATGTCCCTGTCGCCACTACTGCTGCCAGTACTGCTATTCGTTGACACAAGAATACCATTATAAGCGTCTGCCACACCAAGCACCAACAGACTCGAGGCACTGGAGACCGCGAGACTCGGTGTTGGCAGGTCAGCCATACAAGAAGCGTCGTAGGCGCTTAAATTACCAGACCCGCGGACGTACGAGGCCAGAATTTGGCGCGCGCATGCCCTGCCGTTTGCTAGTAAAGCGTTTTGAACCACACCGTGAGTACCATTAGGGGCCACAAGCATCGCCTTTTCGTTTGTGTGAAGTGCGTCAAACAACGCTTTGGCGTATTTGGGGGGTGAAATGGTGTCTAGCCCTCCACTGAGCATAAGGACGCTCGACCCGGGCGGAATTGCAGTTACACTTGTGTTTGTCGAGCTAATCGAGTATGATAGCAATCCGCCAATTGACGGTCGACTCGAGGCTGAAGTCAAGGTGCTCGTACACGCAGCCGACGAATTCTCACCTGTGAACAAACAGTAGCTCTGAAGTTGAGTATACACCTGACCGGAGCTAACGGTTGCATCAGTGAACCGCTTCGTGAGCTCCGTTTGATCTGGAGTTGGAACCTCCCACAGCTCGTTGAATGCCTGGACAGCATACAGCAGATCTGGGGTATCGTCGTCGTCATTAGATTTAAACGTGGCGTTCGCAAATGCAGTAAGCACTACAATATCTTCAGATCCGCAGCGATGGAATCGAAACACCACGACAGCGATAAACGGCCATAGGTTCGTGCTTTTCATCATTAGGCCAAGTAGTTGCCGCAGCAGAAAAGATGGCGGTGTTGCGGAATTAATGCTTCCGCTGGTATTGGCATCCACAAGGATCATAGCGCACAGGGATGCGTTGTCCGCATCAAGTCGAGTGTACACTTCTAAAATTGTGGTGCTGAGCGTTGTGGTATTGCTCGCATCTGAAAACATCGTCGAGCAATCTCGGTCCGCCTGGCACCAAGCAAGAAAATCAGTTGCCACCTCCCCAAAGGCTTCATCACTTCTGGATACTTGGTAAAAGGTTGATCCTGCTGCCTGCGATGGTAGAGAAGTTGAACTTGTAGTGTCTGCGGACCTTCCCAACGCTCCGTCCAAAGCGTAACCAACAATCTGCGAGACGCCACGCAACATGAGCTGTTGAGCAACTAGCGTACCGTACCCAAGAGCGTAGATGACACAGTGAGAGTCTGACTGAAACTGAGTGATAACTTCTTCGACATCCCGAGAGGCACTGGCGAGAGAAAAAGCGCGGAGGTCTGTGTAACCTAACTCATGCAGTCGGTCCGAGCAGGTCTGAACGTCGTCGGCATTCACAACTCCATCATTCCGTTCAAAAATGGCAGTCTGCAATGGCGATCCGCTCGATGTGTTGCAGGTAAGTGACGTGCTCTCTCCACTTCCCCGTAGGTACATTGTGTAGATGTCCACATCACCGCGAAGCTCCTCATATAGGAGCGTCATCTGCAACTCGGCTTCTTCGCGGGTCTGCACGTCTGGGCGATCGGGTAGGTACCAAACGGTTTGCGCACTCGCACCGCTTGACCCGATAGCTGGGATCCGCTTGAGTGACACGTTAATGGTGGCATTGTCATCTTCAACCTCGCATATTTCCTGGTAACACAACGGTAGCGTCACAGTTGCGCACTGGGCCGAGAGGTTGTAGACATCGGCAATAGCGTTGTCCAGCTCGCACGCATTCCATGACATCGTGGCGGTATCAGGCAAATCAGATGAGTCGGCATTATTGTGAGCTTTCACGAGGTCTTGCACTAGCAGCACCACTAAAGCGATGAGCAACGCTGCAGGTGGGACCAACGGAGAATACCGACGCAAGACGCTGCGGGTGCGACCGGGCCACGGCATAGGCCCTGTCTGAGCTTGCTGGTGCCGCCGTCTCCAATTCGCGAGCTCCTCTGACGACACGGAGAGCTCAATCACTTGGTCTGCTGTCGCCGGCGGGACTGCGCTCGACGGCTGGGGCAGCAGCACTTGGCTGTTGGCGGAGCTCGAGTCGCTTTTGTGCTCGCTGGAGGAGAAGGACGAGGGCAACGAGGAGAGACCTGTACCTGCACCGCGGGGCATGGCATGGGCCTCGGGGGTTGTGACGCTCGAAGCGGGTTGGCAATTGAGTTGAGTGCGGCAAGTAGTCAGTGGCTACCGCTCCGCGCCACCGCGGCGGGGGACGGGGTCAATCAGATGTATGCCTAGTGTCGGCATAGAGCGAGCAGGTGGCGACTCGTTTCTGCTACAAATGTGCAGCTCCGCCGCAAGGTCCTGCGGCGGAAGGCCCCGGCGACTCCAGCTAATACGACATCAAACTTTTTTGGAAGCCTCGAAGCGCCCCCAAGCGCCACTCGCGACTCCGCCGCTGACGTCGCCGAGGCTTCGGGCGCGGCGCCAGCAGTACAAACCATCGTTGCTGAACTGTCGCCAGTGGTGATTTGGGCGAGCTTGCTCGCTACGAGCGTGTCGCAGTGTATAATTTCCCCACAAAGTCAAGAACGTTCCCACGATCGAGTGGCGGGGCCACCGTAGTCTGCCGCTAGAAGTTGTTACTTGGCCGCCGGTGCGCAGCCCTGCACTTGCGGGGTCGCTCCGGGGCCACGTCGACGTGGATAGCTCCACTGAGCCAGCGTGCCACTATGGACGCTCGGAAGCCGAGGTCACCATCCGGCCACACGGTCTCCGCTGCCATCGCATGGTCAATTTTCTCATACCAGGTACAGGTAATGAATGCCCCGGCGTGTCCCTGCACTGAAAGATGACATGGCAGCTCCAAGCACGTTCGGTGCACAACCTCGCGGATTCAGGTCAACTGCAAGGCGGACCGAGTCGGTCCGCCCTCAGCTGATCCAAACTTTGGCGACGGGATCCCGTGGCCACGAGTACAGGCGGGCTTGGCCGCTGGACTGAGGTCGGAAGGGGGGGGAGGCTCACCTCGTGTCAGCAAGCTAGCCCACGTAGTGTGCGGAGCTCAGTGCTGGCTGGTGGCGGTGTGCATATGGAGGGGGGGGACCAAAGTGCACCGGCTGGGCTTTGCCGCATCGGCCACATTGGTGCGGCGAGGCACCTGGTTCCATCCAGGCTGGAGCTTCCAGCGAGCCATCAGGAGTCATGATCATGAATCATGACCGAGAAGAGCGGGCCCCCATCTGTCGTATTCACGGCGAACCTCCCTTGAGCCGCGCCGCAATGGGAATCAAAGCTGTACCTGTTCATGCACTTGGTATTGACTTACGAGAGTTCAGCAGCACTGTACGCCGAGAGAGCCAAGCGTTTCAGCGCTCCAGTCGCCATGGAGTGTTCTAGCTAGTCGTCGTCGGCATGAAACCATACAGTATCTCTTTGTCGAGAGATTCTTGAAGGACAGCCCAAGCACGCTCTATGAACGCGCCTGACCAAGGCGGCGAGTCCCCATTGCCAGCACCGCACAACACTGGAGCGTGACAAGGGGCTGCCTGCATCATGGGAGCGCTACGACCTTTGGCAGTTGCTATTAGCTACTTGCTACTAGCTACTTGCTACACTTGCGTGGGCCGAAGTGAAGCCATTGCGATCTTTGAAAAGATCTCTGGACCGACGTGGGCCAATCAGATCGCGCGCCGTGAAGGGTCGCAGGTTCAAGCTGTGACTATGCGTGTATTGCTTGTATCGCGAGCTGTGTTCGGGCACCGACCGGAGTGGGATCAGCTTCTATGCACGAAAGAATACAATACTCAAGTCAGACAAACGCCCGAAGGGGCGCATCCGGTGGCAGCAGCGATCTCGAGGCTGGCGTCACCGTCGCCGGCAGGAAAAAGATTTTCCTTCCATTTTCCCCGCTTTTCTCCTTGCGCCGTAGAGCGATGGACGTGTGCCATTCCCCGCGTCCACAGCTACAAGCGAGATAGAGAGACCCAAGCGAGCGATGGCTGCCGAGACGGAGCAGCAACGCGCGCCCGAGCTGGCCGCGCCCGAGCCCGAGAGCAGTCCGCGTGTAGAGCCGCTGGCGTCAAAGCCTCCCGAGGAGAGCAAGCCCGCGCAGCTGGACGTATCGCGCTCGGGTCTCGCGTGGCCGGACGCGGGGCTGCAACCGTTGCGCACCAAGCCCACGACGCCTGGTGGCTCCAGTCTCAAGGTGGAGACGTGCCCCACCGTCATGCAGGCCAGCAGCCTCGGCCCGGGGCTCGAGGAGCCCAAGCCCAGCGACGGCCTCCCGGTACCCAGCATGAGCTGCGACTCGGTCTCGCCCGTGTCGCCCACCGTCATGAAGGACCTGCAGTTCGACTCGAGATTCATCTCCGACGCCTGGTCTTATGAGGCCCCTCAAAACATGTACGCCCTGTTGACGCAGCCCACGAGCCAGCTGGACCCGCTGGCGGGAGGCGCGGGGATGGTCACGCCGTACATGCAGCTCCAAGCGCAGCAGCAGCAGCACCTTCACTTGCAGCAGCAGCAACAACTTGAACAGCAACTGGAGCACGGACTGCCGCTGCAAATGTCCCCCATCCATGGCTCCGGCCTGTCACCGCTGTACATGTCAGGCGCATCTATGGCGATGAGTCCTCACCAGTTAATGTTGCACCAGCCCTCTAACGGTGTTGGAGTTAGTACCGGCTACCCGACGACACCCACTGCGGTGAGTCTCAGTGACATCATGGTCTCGGGGGATCCAAGCATGTTCCTGGCACCAAGTGGCAGCCCGACGAGCCTGGTCAAGCAGCACATGATGCCACCGATGTCGCACGCTGGAGGAGCGATTAACGTGAAGGACCTAACGCTGAACGAGCTGCGTCCGCACTTCAACAAACCAATGGCTGCAGTGGCCAAGGAATTGGGTGTGTGTATAACCTTGATGAAGAAGATCTGTCGCCGGAATGGGCTTGTGCGGTGGCCACATCGTCGCATTCGGAGCCTGGTAAACCGCATAACTTCACTCCAAGTTCTTGCGGGAAACGCAGCAGGTGCTGAACGCAAGCGATTCCAGGGGCAGATTGCTGGTCTGCGCGAGGAGCTGTCGGCTGTGATTCAGAACCCAAACGAAAAGAGTCGCAAGGCTCAGTCAGACACCAAGATCCCTATCAAGATAGATCCAATCGCGGTGAACGATATCAAAACTGAATTCCCAATTGCTCAGATCGCTAATGACATGGTGGGTCCGGCGGAAGTGTCCCCGGACAATGACAACGACCATGGCCTCAAATACAACAACGGAAGCAATGCCGCCATTGACACGGTGAATACGTTAACAAGAGGGACCACTGCTACCAAAAAGACGAAACCCAAAAAGTCGAAGGTCAAGAAAGATATTGCAGCAGGACTGGGCACAAATACTGATGCCACGGGAGAAACACAAAAAATCAACGAAAACTCACGAATGAAAAAACGCAAGCCTTCGTTCGGTTTGCACGCACACCAGCCGCCGCCCATCAAGATCCCTCGCCACGATGAGCTACCGTCTATGAGCCGCTTGCGGAGCCAAAGTGTTCCCGAGAGACGTTTGCGTGGAGATCGACGATACACTCGGGGGAGAGACACGAACATGGGGGCTAGTTCTTCATGCGTAAGGCCATCGACTACTACCCATCGCAATGGTAGACGTGGTTCCATATCATCGATCTTGAACGATATCCCTGAGTGAGCGGAAACCAGAGCACTCACCAGCTTTGATTGATCCCCGTTAACTTCTGAAGCCTTGGACTGGGAGGGTAATTGAGCTAGTACCTGTAAGTAGGAGATGGCGTGCATCCAAGAGTACAGACGTATATACACTATACATTCGCTACGCTTTATTTCTTAAAAATGTAAAATGTGGTTTCGAACGTTTGTGTGCCGGTCGTCAGCAGAGCCATAACCGACAAATATGCAAGCGGCACGCAATAGCAAGGCAAGATTGTAGCTTAGCGTCAAGGTCGCATATTTTACTAAACGCGTTCCAAAAAAGTATTGGATATAGCCGAAAAAATCGGCTAAAACATTTCTTTGTACGCGGCTACAATCAGCGGATAAAACCGAATGGAAACACAATAAAAAGCCGAAATTTAGCCGATTATAAAGCCGAATGCAGCCGTATACGCGGCCGTTTGCTCCCCATTGAATGCTGATAGACACAGCTATTAATACTGGCAGTGCTCGGAAAAAAATAATTCCGTATCATTAGTATTCATACTGAAAGTATTAAAGTATTAACTGTTGCCATTTAGTATAGTATCGTATTACAGATTTCTGCTTCAATAAACAAAGTCGCGAGGTGCGCGAAGAAGCTCTGAAATTTGCCGTAATGCCACGACAGCCCAGCGATCATACTGACATGTCCATTTCTGGTGATCGGACAGCTTCCTTCAGTGGATGCTTGTTGGCCGTAGCACCCCAGCCAGTTAGCGCGTTACTGTCCGCTTCAGGCACTGGTCTCTGATCTTTTTATGGCTCGAATCAAGAGAGGGGTTATACGAAGGCGTTGTCATTGCAAATGGCTTTTGGTCAACCCGCAATTTTTTACGCTCACTCCTGACTGTAGCGGAGAAAACCTGCGGGGCGAAGAAGGCGCGCATTTCCTGATCCCTGGGTCGTGTGCGAAGACAGTGTCTGTGTCAGGAAGATGGGCACTCCACAAAGCACTATAACCTCTTCTTATTTTCTTTCTTTACTTCTTCCTACAAACAGTCTAGCACTCGTTAACAGTAAAACAAAATGCTCTTTTATAAATAGAGCACCGTCGCGCAACATTCGTGCTTCGCACTTAGCTGAGGTGGACGACGCAGGCAACACGCAGGTAATTTAGCTGATGTTACTGAGACCGGAAAATTAGAGGCCACTATTAACGACATATGACTTGGACCGATCCTCAATTGAGAAGGGAACAGTACTTCACGCAAAAACGAACCGGTTATACACAGGACAAGACCATGTGTTTTCTGTCATTTTCATGAGATGGGGAAATTTACGCAGTAAATTACGGAGCTGAGGTGGCATCGAGCTGGTATCCAAGAGCAGATTCTCTAGATTTTGGAATATGGGGACTTAGTCGTTTTCGTGGGCGCGTGCATGACAGGTCAAAACCGTACCCCTCCGGGGTGCTTCCGGTAAGGGCACCAAATTGTAAAGCATTTAAAAGAGAAGTATAATCAAGTCGAAGCTGGAAGCAAAATTAAGCTGCAATTTCTTAATGGTCCGGATTACCTTGGCCGTCTTACTCGTCATCGCTGTGTTCCTCGTTTTTGTGAATCGTGACGCTCTGCTGGAGGCAAATGGCCTTGTAGAGATAGCGCATGCGAAGGTAAGGCAGCACCTTGTAGAGGCTGTCGTCCCACACCCGGCCTGATAGTATTAACTCGAGAATAGCAAGGCACCACACTCCACACGAGTTGCTGTCTTTCTAATTGCAGTATGTGATTTCTTTTGTATGTGATCTCGTCCTTCATACCCAATAAGGGCTCAATTGTTGTACGCACACTCGACTTGATTTCCTCGAAACCAGTATTAAACTGGAGCGGGTCGAATAGGTAGCAGTCTTGCGTTCTCTTTTCCAGGAGAAACGCTCCCCAATGGTGACCGAGGTTTGTAGCGGGGCTACACATTCGGCCAACCTCCACATTCGTGCAACATGCACCGTGGCCACCATTCATAGTAGGAAGCACTACTATTGGCAGAAAACAATATATATCTGCCAATAAGGAGCATGCATTAGGACAGAGATTCTGCCAACCACTCGTTGGCAGATCCCTTCTTTATAGATATCAGTTTTAGGAGGCAAGGCCAAAGTTAACATTCCAATTCAGTTCTCATTTTCTACCAAAAAAGGTTATTAATACTTCTTTATTTAGGTTAACTATACTTACAAGGTTAAATATA